>JAPQVW010000002.1:55334092-55584092 GCA_028535905.1 Quercus berberidifolia | reverse complement strand
TCTCTCTCTCTCTCTCTCTCTCTCATGCTCGATTCTCAGTCTGAGTGTCTGACTTGTGTGTTTCGTCCGTTTGGAGTTTAGACTTATCTTTTCACGATATAATTATATAAATTGCTTAACTTTTCTGCTTTTGTCTTTGTTTGACCATATAAATTGCTTAGTTTTTTACTGTTTGTCTTCTTTTTGACAATATAAATTGATTAGTTTTTTACTGTTTGGGTAAGTGTATATAAATATAAAAATATGTAATTTTGTTGACATTGCTGTTCGGCTCTTGTCTTTTAGTGTAGAGGTGGATGGGACCGTGGCATTGAATTGGAGTTGTGGTATATGGTCCCTTAAAAAGTAAGTGAATACACATCATAAAAGGCAAAAAAAATAAAATAAAAAAATAAAAAACAATGTTAAGTTGATACTTGATATATATATATATATATATATATATATATATACACTTTTATTGTACTATTTTTAGTTGTTGTTTTTCATTATTTAATTACATATTTATGTTTTAATATTCTAAAATAGTAACTGTTATGTAATAACTAAATGATTTGAGTGTCAAAGAAGAAAAACTAAATGATTTGTTTTATTTGAGGATTACTTATTTGGATCAATAATTTTATGTTGTATAAGAAAATATAAATATATATTATTTTTAATTTTTTTTAGAAACCCCGAAACACTCTGAAACTGTACATCGAAATAGATCGATACCAAAATATTTCATTCCACAAAACAAACCGAAACAGGGTCTAAAACGGTATTCATAACATTGTTTTCAAGCAAAAAAGAAAAAACTAAAAAAAAAAAAAATTTCAACTAAAATCTAAAAAAAAAAAAATTGTAACTGGACAAGTGCACCCAGAACACCCTAAGAAAAATTCCTAGAGTCGCCACTGCCAGCCTCCGCCTCATCACGAACCCGCTTGCTCTTTTCGATGGTCGTTTGCTTCTCCTCCATTTGCTCAGCCAACTCTTTTATCTTCCTTCTTAATAGCCAAGTGAGACTCAAGGCATTGGTCCCATTCTCTTTTCCGATCAACAGGCAACACCTCTTCCCACGCCGATTCATGCTCAAGCTTTTTCAGCACCTCTCGGATCTCAGAAACCCGACTCTTCAGACCACTAACCCGCTCTATGGCTTTCCAATAATCGACTTTGGATCTAGCCACCGCTTGAATAGACGAAACGGCGTCAGATTCTTCGTTTTGGTGGGTTCGGAGCTTGGACTCAACAGAGGAGATTTGAGTGCGGCGAGAGAGGACAGCCCTAATGGCGTCGTAGAACTTAGTGTCTTCGCGTAGTGAGAATGGGCCATCTAATTCAACGAGTCTGCCATCTTCGCGTAGTGTTCACGCGTCGTCAGAGCAAGTTGGTTGAGATTGCTATTGGCGGAGAAATTGTTTGGAAACTTCCAGAGTAGTGAGAATGGGCCCGTACTTCTCCGGACATGTCACCGGTGGTGGTCCCCACTGCCACTGTAACAACAACGTCGTCATCGTCGTCGTTGTTATTGTTAGTCTCCTCTTCGTCTTCCTCTTCGTTTTCCACTTCCTCTTCTTGTTTCTGTTTCTGTTTCTTTCTCTTGTACAGATTTAATTTTGATTTTCTTGTTCTTGTACGAGAGGGAGGGTATTTGGTTTTGGTTTTGATATTGGTATTGAGTTTAATTCTCACTGCTTGTGGGAGTGGTGGCGGCTTATACTGAGACAACCCATTGCTCCGCCACTGAAAGAGTTGTGTTTTTTGAGCTCTTTTTCTCTGAATAATAAGAAAGATATTGGTGTCATATTTAAAACCACACTTTTATCCACAATTTGTGCAATTGATAAGTTGTGGTTAGTAGAAAAATGTTTTTACATGAATCTATCATTATCTCTCCAGTTATGATTAATGGAAGAATATTTTTACATGAACCTATCATCATCTCTCCTGGAACTACAACACATTACATAAAAGAATTGTGAAAAAGTTATAATTTCGGATGTCACACCAAAATTAGTCGAATAATAATCAAATATTGATTTGACTTATGAGGTAAGCAAAACCATCGATATGTTTTCATGAGAAACTCTAAAGGCAAAACAGTACTAATAATTTTTTTTAAAAGTGACACGTAGGTAAAAAAATAAAAATAAATAAACTCTTACCTTAAAAAAGTGGTGTTCCTTTGAGTTAAATACTCATTCACTCCCATTGGGTTTGTTTCTCAGTGTTTTAGAATATAAATAAAATTAATGGGTTATCAATTTAACAAAGTAAGATTTTTTTTTTTTTTTTTTTTTCTAAAATACATGAATTGCATGCAGTATCAATTTTAACCTTTATGTATTGGCACAGCAAGTTGAATTCACATGCTTTTAAACAATAAGAGCATGAGCATATACGTCTTATTTATCGACAAGTAATATTAATGTTATCACAACTATGTAAGAGCTATTCAATGCAGACAAATTACGAACAAAAGACAAAAATACATAATTTAAAAAAAAAAAAAAAATCTTAACCAGTCAACTAATTAAAACAAAATTCAGATGAGAAAAGCCAAGAAACAGATAGGAGAAAAAGAGATCGAAGAGAAACTTTCTCTACGGAGAGCTTCGCTGTGATCTTCAAAGAAATGGAAGGAGAGTATTTTTGGAATAAGTCTGGTGCTATATAAAATGATACAATAAATGCCATAACTCGCCCATGTGCGAGTTGTGGTTGATGGAAGAGTAGTGATAGGTCTATGTGAAGATACCCCTTCACCAACCATAACTCGTTATATGGACGAGTTGTGACATTTATTGTGTCACTTTATGTGGCACTAGAAAGACTTGTTTTTTTTTTGTGACCTTCAAAGGGATGGAAGAAAGTATGAGGATTCTTGGAGGGTCTTTTAAAGTATCTATACATCTATATAAATGAAAAAACTGATTTGAACGGTGATATTGATAATTGAATGCTATGGCAGTACAATCTATATAGGAAGCAATCGTGATTTTTTTTTTTTTTTTTTCTTTTCTTTCTTTTCTGAACCCTATCAGCAAGGTAATCCAGGTGATAAACTTGGGAGAAACAATTGACTTATGTGTGCATAGGGATAAGTAAAAAAACATGTATCGCGGTAAAATCTAGAGAAGAAGCAATCATGATTCCCATTTTTTTCTCTCTGAACCCTAACAGTGAGCTAATCTAGGTGATAAACTTGAGAGGAAAAATTCACTTCTTTGTGCGTATGGATAAACAAAAAAAAAAACAAAAAAATGTTAACAAAAAGACAAAACACCTTCCTCTTTTCCCGCTTTCTTCCCTCTATCGATTGGCTCATAGTTGACTTTTTTTTCCTCATTTCTGTCTCTCACCATGTTCTCTATTTGCGACTATCAACAAGGTTAGTAGCTGAACAAAATGACAACAAAGAGATAAATAAAAGTACAGATCTGATTGCTGCAAATTAAAATTTAAAAGACAAAAAATACCCATCAACACTAACTAACAACTTCTCAAGGACAAAAAAGTCATTACGTTTGACACAAATATCTGCACTTTCTTTTATATATATATATAGATGCATAGGAATTCTCAAAAAAAAAAAAAAAATATATATATATATATATAGATGCATAGGAAAAAAAAACAAAACAAACCCTCAAAACTATCTAGCCTACTCGTATATTAAGGGTCCGTTTGGATTGAACTTATTGTTACTGAAACTGAAAATTGAAAACTGAAAACATTGTAGTAAAATTATTTTTAAATGTGTGAATAGTATCGTAGAACCTATTTTTAATATATTTTTAACCCGTGAACAGTGCCAAACAGTGTATGAACAGTGCTAAACAGTATGTAAACAGTACTCTTGTCCCCTAAAGCAGAAACGGTGCAGGAAAAAAAAAAAAAAAAGTAAAACGCGAAACGCAGACTTGACTTTCAACTAGATCCAAACCGGCACTAAAGCTCTGCCTGGATTCGCAGCATGTTTTAGACATCTGCCTTTCAGGCATTTTTTTTTTTTTTTTATTTTAACCAGCACGTTATGCAATATTCACTGGCTATAAATAATAATTTTAGGCCAATGAACAGTACTGAACAATAATAAACAGTAAAAAAAAAAAAAATTATTATTTTCAATTTTCAACAAAATAAGTTATATCCAAATGCACACTAAAGGGACAGAGGATATTGCACTAATTAAACAAACAAAAAATGCCAAATGAATTTTTTAAAGCAAAGCATGCAAGGTGCTTGACAAAGCACTGTTCACAGGCTTGTTCGCACTTTTTATATGGGTAATGGATCTACCCTAGTTGCCCCTCTCTTTTCTAGCTATGTGTTTCTTCTTGTTGATCTGAAAACTCTGTAGTTCCTTAATTGATTCCTATGAAGTACGAATACTCCAAAACCCATAGCATTTCCAATTGGAACGGTAGGAATGGACTTATGGACATAGCAGCATAGGAGGTACCTTCGTGATGAACAAGAACACATTAGGGACACTTTGCATATGTGTCCACATTGCATGAAGAGGAAAAAAATATAAATTTTTACTTAAATAATCCTTTAATTTTAGATATGTTTTTATTATGATTTTTTATTTATAATTGTAATGTGTATATGAAAAATTTGTTTATTTGAAAATAATATATTAATTTTAAAAATTATTACCTCTACTACTAAATAACTATTACAACTCTTTTAGAGATGAATAGTTACTTCTCATTCTAAAAAATTATTATTCCTTGTAATAAAAATATAACCAAACTAAAAAATAACTAAACTATAGGAATAACTACTACATTTTGATTTCTATTACAATCTACTAAACATGCCTTAGTGCCTAATGAGGTACCAACTACCTAAGGTGGTGTTGATACTTAGGCCTGTCCACAGGTTGAGCCGGGTTGGTTTTGGACCCAACCTCGACTCGACCCGCTAGCATCAAGTGGAGGGCGAAGGAACCCAAAACTAACCACTGGCATCAATCAATCGAGTTGATTTTCGGGTTCGGGTGCAGTTTGGTCAGTTGCTGGAATCTGCAAAACGTCGTCGGAAACTACAAAGCTTTGCTGAAAACTACATTTTTTGCCAAAATCTACAAATTTCGCATATAGCTCCGATCAGGTTCGGGTTTCTTGGGTTCTAGAGAAGTAAACCCGCCACTCGACCCGCCGGCATTGGTTCTTGGAATCAAATACCCGCCACTGACCAACTGGAGCTTCGATTCGGGCTGGAATCAAGTTGATGTCAAGCAGTTTGGTCGGTTTTTCAAGCTATGGTCGGATCTGGACACCCCTATTGATACTTGAGTTTTGGCATAAATGAAGAGGGAATGAAATTGACAGTGCTATGTACAAAATTGACCTAGATTTGGCCAAGGAGTGCAATCAATGGTTGTGACTTGTGATTGACACGTCAATGTAAATCTGCAGGCTCATATTTTTTTCTCCAAGAATATTTAACCAATAAAATAGAAACGTAACTTGTCAATGGCAAAACATTGCAAGTCTTAATTCTGTACACCTAGTGACACCAAAGTGAAGCACAAGCCACTCTATAGGACTTACTGTCAATGCTATTTGTGAAAAAAATTTTAAGATTACGTTACGGTTTTCAAAGAATATTTCACTTCATCTCACTATCTCAGTAATTACAAATAGTAAAAATGTTTTTCCTAGAAGTTATCCAAGAGAATGGTGCAAAACATCAAACTGAAGCAAATTGACATTTATAAGATGGTTAAAGCCAAAAGTGCTGTGTCCCAAGTCCACATTTCAGCTTGCCGCAGCCAAGCCATATTCCAGCAGCAAACTCCATAAGCTCAGCTTAAAGGATAACTGATGCCGCATCACTTAGTTCGTTAATTTGAATTCAATAAGCAATTCCTATTATGTAGGAGAGCAGATAGGAAGATTAGGCTGGTTATCATGGATTGAGATCTGGTGCAAATTGTATTTTGAATTGGATGTAACTGCTATCAGAAGATGTATTTAGATACAGAAAGGGATGAATAAAGGGCAGCCGATTAGTTCCCCCCCAAAAACACACCTTTCCTCTCTCTTATTCTTGAAGATTAGTCATCTCAAATTTGACTATTTATTCATTTTCACAACAGGGTTGTATAAAAAAGCCATCCATTTAATGTGACAAATGTGGGAAGACAAGAAAATACGTATATATTTTCTTGAAGAGTGACATTGGGAGATGGAATCACATATTTATCCCTTTCAAAAGAAAAGATACCACAGTTAGCTGATAAGGCGTAAACTAGCTTGAACTGATGCATCACATACTGCCCATTAGTAAGGCAATTAGGCACAAAACCCTGATTAAATAAAAATTTTGTTCAATTATGTGTCTCAGTGTCTGTCTGTGTATGCCTGCATGTGTATGAGAGAGAGAGAAAGGAAGAAATTATCATTGAAAATGAAGGAAAACATATTTAATACTAAGTTAGTTGCAGACTAGTATTCCTAATCTCTTTTCCAACCTTGGATTGTCTTGGACAATCTCATTGTTGGATTATTCTAAACCTTTGTGTCCTACAAAATCATATAAGAAAAGGACAAAGGATAAGCACAGAATTCTTATTCCTAGTTGTCACTTCTCTGTCCCACCTCTCTTGCCAAAAATGCTTTCGTTACTCAAACAGTGTAGTGTTGCTGAATGGTTTCAATATCAAGTCCCTTCAATTTCACAACAGACTCAACATGCCCCTTAAGTGTGTGGAGCTCCCTCAACCTGGAAACCAAATAGAAAGAACATAAATCAAGATACATTGATATTCAATTGTTAACATAATATCAGCTTCCCTGAACAGTACCTGGCAACTTCAGCTCGCCTCTTGGCCTGTTCAGCAATTTCAGACAACTCCCTATGACTGTTCTTATCATTGAAGAGTTCCGATGATTCTGGAGGCTGCAGTCCATGCAGAGTACGTTGAGCTGCAGCCCATTGTGCCTCCCTCTCTCCCCTTCCATAATCCTTCTTTGTTGTGAAAGCAGTCTGGACAACATTGTGCAATAAAAGTAAGGGTCAAAGACTGGTAAAAAATATTTGCCCAAATCTCCCAACATTCCTTGTAATAAATGAAAAATCAATTACCTTATTTTGGAGTAGATTATTCCAGGCTTTGCCACTCAATGCATATCGTATCATGAATTTAAGAATATCCAGAGGGATGTAAAAGATGATGCTGTAGAGCCAAATAACACCAGCCCATCCCCAACCAATTCCACGCATCCTTGCAAAGCCCCAATTTCCATACACAGCAATGATAGTAGCCACCTTAAAAAATCAATCAGAAAATAAGTAGTTAGATCATTTGTGTTATGTGCAAGAGAACCATATCATCAACCAGAAACTAGATTTTCCTATTACTCACCAACTGTGCTATAAGAAAAGCAACCATAAGCAAGAGACCAGGGCGTTCAACATAAGACCAGCTTCGAGACCGAGTAACAAAGATTAGTGCCTGACTTACAATACTCACTTGAAGATAGACAGCTGCTGTAAGCTCGTAATTGTTGTTCCTGATAGATCTTACACCAAACTTATCCTGCCAATTTATTTAGGTATAATTAAATTTGCAATTGGATTGATTTCACGAAGGGAACAATAGTGAGAAAATATTTTCAGAAGTCCAAGCAACTGCCATAAAATTTGTATTGTAATCAATTTATTAGCCGGGTTAATGATTTTCTTACTGAGAAGAAGTCAGTTTTGTGAGCAGCCCAGAAGAAAACAAGAGTCATAACAGCTAGATAGGTGCCGAGGACAATGCCAGTAGCAAAGATCTCTTTAAGCTTCCATGAGTCCGGAAGAGGAGAAGGCTTCACCCTGTCTTTTGAAATGGTCATAATTGTCCCATCATTGAGTATGGCAATTATCAGAACCATGAACGGTGAGAAATCAAATTTCCATATCAGTGCCAGTAGCATAAAACCCAGAACAATACGAATGGTTATGGAAACTGCATAGATGGTGTAGTTCTTCATTCTCTGGAAAATGGCTCTGCTAGTCAATACAGCACTAATAATTACACTCAATCCTGGCTCTGTCAGTACTATGTCTGATGCACCCCGGGCTGCATCTGTTGCATCAGCTACTGCAATTCCAATATCTGCCTTCTTTAGAGCTGGGGCATCATTCACACCATCTCCAGTCATCCCACATATATGCTTCTTCTCTTGCAGCCTCCTCACAATTTCATATTTATGCTCTGCAGGCTTCCAGTTAGTTCCATTTGAAAAATCTCACAATCATTCAACTAAACTTTGAATCATCCCAAAATGAAACATATACAAACATTCAAGAAATAAAATCTCACACTGATTTTCATTGATTTTTGAATTTTCTAGAATTGTTTACATATTTTATCAATTCATTCCCAAAAATAGAATCTTGTACAGAATGGTTTAAAATGTTACAATGGCTAACAGTGAAAACCTCATAAATTTCATTCAATATAAAGCATTTAGTAAAATTACCCGGGAAGACACCAGCAAAACCATCAGCCTTCTCAATAAGCTCATCAACGGGAATGGTAGCAATGGACTCTTCCTTGTGCTCCCCTAGTAGGGTGGAAGAAGGATACATGTTTGTTCCCATGCCAAGCCTGCGACCAGTCTCCTTCCCAATGGCTAGCTGGTCACCAGTGATCATCTTAACATTGACACCGAGATTGAGGGCACGGCGAATTGTCTCTGCACTGTCATGCCTTGGAGGATCAAAAAGAGGCAATAGACCCACAAACTGCCATGGTCCTCCTGCGCTCTCTTTTGTTTTTTCTGGCACGGTCTGATAGTAATAGACAATGAATGACATATAAGTTTGGTTATCTGAACCACAGCATTATCATCCAAGTAGAATTCTGAGGAAAATAAAACACAAACTCACTTGTCTAGCAACAGCAAGAGAGCGAAGACCACGATCAGCAAACTTATCGATGATTGCATGAGCTCTCTGTCTGGCATCATCCCGGAGGTTGCATAGCTCTATGATCTGGTAGAGATTTCAAATACTTAGCTATAGAGATAACAAGAAAAATAGTTTGAAGAAGGTAAAACAAAGGAAAAAATTCAGTAGTGTAATTCAGATAATCTATCACCTGCTCTGGTGCTCCTTTGCTAACTCGGTGCCAGTTGCCTTCAGAGTCTTTGTATGTTATCGCTGTACGCTTATCAACTGGGTTAAAGGGCAAGAAATGTACCTCAGTGATACCTTCTCTGGCCTGCCATGCAAAAAACGCAAAACAAGATATGGTTTTTTATTATTCAACTATAGAATGGTTTCCCAATGCTTAAAATGCTCTGTGAAAAAACTGCCCTAGTTAACATAAGGCTGGTTCAAAACTGTCCAACAAAGTGCATTGGAACTAACCTTCTTATCTATACTAAGGAAAGAAATTAATTGAAAAACACTTCCAATAATCCACTGTTAAATTTTGAGTACATTATCATTTAGCAATGCATATTAACGATTTAAAAATACTCCAAAATCTTCCCAGTTCTTTGTATTTCTACAACAGTTTTGCATTAGATGTTAACCTAGAGGCTCCATCTGGATTGACAAGGAAACCAATATATATTTATGTGGCATCTTATCTATATTTGATAGGTAAATTTATTTATTTAAAATGATTCTAATACACCAGAACCATACTAGAGTTATCCCTTGATGCATCCTATCCTAAGCACTTTCAATCATTTTCCTTTCCTAGCTCCACACCCCTCCCCCCCCCCCCCCCCCCTCTCTTCTTTTTCTAGATGAGTGTCTGCATTCCCTTCCATACCAACAATCCAAACAGAAATTAATTTTTCCTATGATAATCTAAAATATATTTAGGTTTAGTGCTAATAAGAAACAGCTTACAAATCCCTTGAATGTTCAAAAGACATTAAACCAACCAGCTTGTCAAGGAATTTTTTAACAGAAAGCATGGTGCTACATTGTATGTGGGGTGGGGGGGATTATAATGACAGCAAGATCTTAAAGCCTGAGCAGATCCCACAGCCATAGAAAAGAACATGACTTTCAAACAAAATGAATAAGGGAAATATCACATAGATTAAATTTTCCTTGTATACATACCTCCTTGGGGTCACCCAACATACCAACAATACAAGCATCAATAGCATCCTGATTCTCAACCCTAGAAGCCCTAGCCCCAAGTAAAATCAAAGTGTCCTGGTTCACATCCTTCACAAATACCTGTTAATTAACCAAATACTTCCATGATTAATGAAAGAGTATCAAAATTGTTGATTTTCTCAAAAATAAGATCACAGTCCAAGTTCTTATGTAAGTCCTTTTTGTTTTAACTCATCTATTTTTAGTGTTATGTTAGATACAAACTCATCTATAATTCAATCACAAACCTCAACCATGGACCTGTCAACTGTAAGCTTGTTGAGAGTAAGAGTCCCAGTCTTGTCACTACATAGGACGTCCATTCCAGCCATCTCTTCAATGGCTGTCATCCTCTTGGTGATAGCCCCTTGTTGTGACAGCCTGTGGGAACCAATAGCCATTGTCACAGACAATACAGTTGGCATTGCTATTGGGATACCTCCAATGAGAAGTACCAAGAGATTGTCAATCCCATCCCTGTATGCACGGTGCTGAATTGGGTACATTACAATTAGCTCCACTGCCATCCCCACAGCAATCGAGCATATGCAGAAGTTTCCAATTGCAGTCAAAACCTGATCAAACAATCACCATCCAGTGCACATTAGTGAAAACAAATAAAACATTTAATTGGAAGGTCTAATTGTTCAAACTTAATGCCATCAATGTAGAACTGATTTCAGTACATAGAAACATTTGTCAACTTCATTGAAAATTTTAGAAGCCTGAACTTTACCAAATTCTGTATTGCAATATTCCAACATAATGAGGTTTTCAGTAATTATTTAGTAGGCTCATTAATTATAAGGAAATTATATCAAAATTTCATAAAGTACTCCCCCTCCCTACCCTCTCATTCATGAGTCTTTCTCAGATTCTTTCACTATATTTTGCACTTGGCTGTAGAGATGATACCTTTTGGAAGTGTCCTACTTGGTTAGTGCTGTCGACCAAGTGAGCAGCCTTGCCAAAGAAAGTGTGCACACCGGTGGCAATCACAACAGCCTCAATCTCACCTTGCTTGACAGTGGACCCAGAGAAGACTTCAACACCAGGATGTTTTGTAACTGGCAAAGACTCACCGGTTAGGGAAGACTGGTCAATCTTAAGCGGGTCTCCCTCCAAGAGACGAGCATCAGCTGGGATGATATCTCCTAACTTGACACTAATCACATCTCCTGGTACCAAGATTGCAGCATCTTGCTCTGTCCATCTTCCATCTCTCAAAACCTACAGGCAATCAAGCAAGCATATGAATTTACTACTTCACACAAGGAGAGTGTATTTCTTATGGATATTATTGTAGCCACATTATCATGTACAATTACCTTGGTTTTTGGTGCAAGACCTGCCATAAGTGCTGCTGCAGCATTGCCTGCATTGTTTTCTTCTATGAAGCTTATGGTGGAGTTAATAATAAGCAATGCCACTATCCCCACAAAATCCTGCCAGTCTGGTGGGCGCCCCTGCATTAGATCAATAAAAAAAGAAAAAAAAAAAAGAAAAATGTTACATATGATACAGAGAATTTGTTATTATATGAGTGTGAGATAGAGAGAGAGAAAGATGTTACCCCTCCATTTGCCAAAGCTATGGCCATGATAGCGGCAGCCTCCATCACCCATGATAGAGGATTCCACATAAAACCCAAGAATTTCAGAAACTTATTTTCCTGTTTCAGGATTGTTTTTAACAGGTCAGTTTATTATTGCCTTAAAAACTAGATGTGAATAGAAGAAAATATACACAAAAGTAACATTAACATTGCCTTCTTTTCTTCTAGCTTGTTTTGGCCAAAGATTTGGATCCTCTTTTGGCCTTCCTCGGTTGACAAACCCGCTCTTGTGCATTGCAACTGTTCAAATACTTCCTGAATTGGTATGCGCTCCTGTATGTATACATATAACATCATGAATAATTCAATAACTTAGCACCTTCAATTTTCAAATTCAGAAAAATATTTTAGTTAATTTTTTTTTTCCCCAGTTGCTAAAATGAGACTTTAGAAGTTAAAACCATTCCTTCTAATTAAAGTCCATTTCGACAAATCAAAAAATATGATACAATTATCTAATCCATATATGCACCATAATGGGGAAAAATAATACTAAAACTGGCCATAATAGGTAGAATTATTTTTTTACATTGTTCCGTGTACTGAGTAACAGTGAAGTGATTTAAGATTTTGATTTGTTCAATTTTCACACATTTTCTCAACCACCAAACAGAGACCAAAAATGTCAATGACTAACACAGAAACAGCTTCTGTGTGCACATCAACTTTTTTAGAGTTCTGATTCTTAACAAAAATACAAACTTTTAGGGTTCTGCGTTATTATTTATTTATTTATTATTATTATTGCAATAAAATAAACAACATATTGACCTTATTTTATTAAAAGACATTAGACATCTAGAACAATTATTGAGTACTCCAAGAGTGACTCAATATTTTCTCCGCTCACATAATTGTTTGTCTCGTTAATTAAATATATAATAGAACCACCATTCATGCGTTTATGTTTGTCGTACAAACGAAAGGAATCTTAAAATGATTTATTATATTCCTGCTTCAAGCACAGTGCACTAACAAAGACATATCAATACCAAAAACACAAAAAGGAGACGCAGAAAACACTTTTTAAGAACAAAAAAACAGATTTTACAAAAACACTTTTCTCATCAAACACATTAACTAAAAAAAAAAAAACATTGTGTGACAAAACAAAAACAAAAAATATATATATAATACCAAAAACACAAAAAGGAGACGCAGAAAACACTTTTTAAGAACAAAAAAACAGATTATACAAAAACACTTTTCTCATCAAACACATTAACCAAAAAAAAAAAAAAAAACATTGTGTGACAAAACAAAAACAAAAAATATATATATAATACCAAAAACACAACAAGGAGACGCAGAAAACACATTTTAAGAACAAAAAAACAGATTTTACAAAAACACTTTTCTCATCAAACACATTAACCAAAAAAAAAAAAAAAAAAAAAAACATTGTGTGACAAAATAAAAACAAAAAATATATATATAATGAAATCTACAAAAAAGAAAGAATAAAAACATACAAGATCTACGCTCTCCTTCTTTATCTCTTCCAAGCTTAAGCCTTTGTTCTCAGCCATTTTGTTTTTTCCGTAAGCTTTCTCACTCTCAAAGGAAACCTATATGAATGATGAATGATAATGAATCCTTCTCTCTCACACACACTCACACTCTGCGGGGGCCACTAGTTCGTTGCGGAAAATAGAAAGAGGATCCCTATATATTTTTTTCTCAACAAACAAGAGTAATGTTATATAAACACTACATATATTTTTATCACAAATTTCACACACATTTAGTTGGCATGCTACAACTTATAAACTTTTTTTTTTTTTCCTTTGACAGAGTTTGAGTTTGAATAGGTGAGTAATTATTATTAAGGATAAACTTAAACACAGTAACTTATGCGCATTTATTAAGTTCTCTAATACTTACAATGTTATCAAAAAAAAAAAAAAAAAGGGTTTCCTAATATTTAGTAGAGTATTTGAATTCAATCAGGAAACCTAATGCAATGTATTTAAGGTTTACCCTATTAGCAATTACTAATTAATATAATAATAATAATTAATTGAATTATTAAGATTAAAAAGAAATAATAAAGAGAGTAGTGAGTAGTGAGGTGAGGTGTTTAATTAAGAAAGTTTAGAGGTGATATGAGAGAATTAAGGAGCGAGAGTGTTGGTGGTCCCTTTGGCCCAGGTCATACGCCTTAGAATTCCATTTTGCTATGCTCACCCTCCAATACAGTGCTCACAGAATCTCACTCTTCCTTCTGCTGTGGTGTGTTGCTGTGAGTGTGGCCACGTGGAAAGTGTTAGAAGACTATAATAATATATATATATTATTTAGATTTATATATTGTTTTTTAAGTTTTCCTTTTAAAGTTTGGTCATTTGGTTATTTAACTAAAAAAATATACTTTTATCTTATGAAAAAAAAATCATATGACACTTAAATACTATACATAAATCTTACTCATATATTATTATTTGTATGTATAGACTATAGCGGAACAGATTAGTCATTAAGGTGGTTTATACATTCCTTTTCCTTTTTCTTTTTTAATCCGTAGTTCCAACTTTTTTCCCTCTATAAAAAGTCCTCGAATTTTTTTTTTTTTTTTTTTTTATCCTTTTCCTACTACGACATTAGCCATTAGGGTCATGATTTATTATTTTATACCAAATTGTTGTTGAGGGCGAAAAATAAAAGTACGGATTGAGCTACATCAAATTTTGTTATTATTATTCTTATCTTTATAGCTTGTACTTTTTTTTTTTTTTTTTTTTGATAGGATATATAGCTTGTACTTCTCACATCACATCAATACGATAATTATACGCTACATTGAATCCAAATCCAAAAAGTACTTCTAGAACTCATCAAAAAAAAAGTACTTCTAGAACATTGATTGTAGTTGCGGCAAAGTGAATGGGTCACATAATAGTCACATAGTAAACGTAAACCACGTGGCATAAAATTGTGTTTGTCACATTTTCACAATAATGTAAGTCATCTGAAATTATATATATTTTTTCCAATAGGTGTACTAGTTTACTCCAGGAATTCTAATTTTATGAGAGTTGGTCCACTAATTTTTTGCATTGTATTAATTTATTTATTTAATTGTTAGTATTCACATTCAAGACTTCCCTCAAAAAAAATAAAAATAAATAAATAAATAAATAAATAATTCAAGCTAAAAATTTAGTGTAGGGATGATAGGCCCAGTAATATATATAAGGCCGAGAGCCTAGTCCGAGGACGCCTAGTAGTCCGAGGACGGTTAAGCGCTATCATGGAAGTCCGCATTAGTGAATAAAGAGATGAGGTTTGGTCATAAGAGTCCAAGAAGGTGGTCTGAGGAGGATTGCCACTTTGGCTAAGCAAAGCAGAGGTCCGAAGGTATGGTTTGCCATCCAGGACAACGTTCCAGGAGATTCTATTAATAAGGATACTCATCATGAAGGTACAGGATAAAGGGGAACTATAAAATATCTAAAAGAAAGCTGCTATCACCGCATTGAATGCTCTGTAGCTAATTCTCTAACCGCATTAATGAGGAAGTGATAACTGAACAGTAATTTTCAACCTTACAGTTGCTCCCAAAGATTTCAGGCTGTTGATGGGACAAGGATCAATGTTAGTAATCTAATCTACACGTGGAAGGTGAAGATGAAATAAGAAAAAAGTATAAAAGAGAAAGAATACCCTAAGGAAGAGGGGGGAGAATGAAGAGAAAAATATTATAGCAACAAGAACGATGTTTGTAATCATATTCAAGGGATATATACAAGAACTAATTTTCTCAGATTGTGCCAAGGACGATTCTCTTTGAATTAAATTATTTTATCTTTGCTTCTTGGTCATTTGGGCCAACTATAGTTGCTGCATGATTCATTAAGGCCTAATTCTTTGAACCCTTTGGGCCGAGGAACCAAATCTTGCCCTTACAATTGGCGCCGTTTGTGATAAATTCTTGTACTTTTGTGAGTCTAGCGCTTAGTTATGGTAGGTTTGGGGCTAGATAGGGAGGAATCTATGGGGTCCCAATGTCAAGATCACTTTCTCAATCTTGAGTGAAGGAGGGACCGGAAGGTTAGTGTGCATACTACCCATACTGGTAGGAGTTAATCTCGAAGTGGGAGTCACGTTTCTCATAAGAAGATACCAAAGCCATGCAGCTTGAGATTGTGCGTTTGCGAAGGAGGTTGTGCTGCGAACAATGGAGAAGAACTCTTTCAAATTCTAACGTTTCTTTCAAATGATGATAGGGATGGCAGTTATAGACCCAAGTCAAGGACTCCTCCCAGTGAGTCTTTCTCGTGTGATGAAGACTACCATCATGAGCGCAAAAATAGGAGCTCATCTTGCAAAGGCCTGGGAAACCACGTTATGAGCAGAGCATTAAACTAGATTTCCAAATCACCTTTCACACGCCGAATTGAAGGAGGAAGACTCCCTCGGCAGTTCACTCAACCAACATTCACCATGTACAATGGTAGAACAAATCCTATAGAGCATGTAAGCCACTTCAACCAGAGAATGGATGTGCATTCCAAGAATGATGCTTTGATGTGCAAGGTATTCCCATCCAGCTTGGGGCCTGTGGCAATGAGGTGGTTTGATGGCTTGGGAGCAGGTTCTATTGATTTATTTAAGGAACTCACCTGGGCATTTGGATCTCACTTTATCACATGCAGTAGGGTTCATCAGCTCTTAGACTCCTTGTTGTCTATGACCATGCGAGAAGGGGAGACCTTGAAAACATATTCAGACAGATACTAGGAGATGTTCAATGAGATAGATGGGGACTTTGATGATGTGGCTATAAGGACTTTCAAGGTCGGCCTACCTGCCGAGCATGATTTGAGAAAGCCATTGACCAAGAAACCTGTAAGGAGTGTGCGTCAGCTCATGGACTGTATTGATGAATATAAACGGGTCAAGGAAGACCAGCAACAGGGGAAGGAGAAGGTTAAGGTTATCCCTCAGGATAAGAGGGATTTTAGGTCGGACAGGTATAACAATTATTGGCCCCGCAGAGTTTTTGCTAGGCAATCTGGACCTACTGCTACTCAAGTGGTCAGCACGGTGTTCTGAGAGCAGCGTATAAAGTTTTAGAAAAAAATCAAGAATGAGCCATACTTTAAATGGTCATATATGATAGAAGGAAATCCTATGAATCGTAATCAAAACATTCATTGCTAGTACCACCAGGAGCAAAGGCATACCATGGAAGATTGCAGAACCTTGTGGAATCATCTAGAATAGCTGGTTAGAGAAAGGAGGCTAAAGTAATTTTAATTCAGCCTAGTGGGCAAGGGGGCCAGTCGAGATTGGGACCTCGAAGAGATGCTTCTTCAAGAGCCCCTTTAGGCATAATTAATGTTATTCTCGCTGCACTAAGGAGGACTAGCTTTCATCTCTCTAGCGTAATATTTGTAGCTCGGCCACCTACCGAGGACTCCAACTCTGAGCTAAAGAGGGCTAAGGTAGAGGTCCGACTAACGTTGAGTTTTTCAGATGAGGACAAGGTTGGCACCATGCAACCATGAACGGTGCAAAACTGCAAGTGCACAGTATCATAGTTATATAGTAAAGTGATAAGAAGAGTATCGTCCTCAGGGATTGGTAACTTACTTTTGACAAATACCAAAATTATGCTAATCTTGATTTTATCTAGAGAAGTCACTAAGGTTTTTTGTAATTGGAATTCAAAATAAAATCAATTTAAATAAAAGATACGTAGAGAAAAAGAAAGATGTTACTTGAAAATCAACTTAATGAGAAAGAAACTTCTAGGAAATCGATTTCACCTAATCCCTCACTATGCTTTACTCATCTAGCTAATTGAATTTAATTCTCTTTGTTTGTTAGCAATCTCCAAACTCATACAAAAGCCTCTTTCGATAGTCAATTGGAAACATTCTTGTTCATTATTTTACACAAGAGTATGCAATTTAATAAAACAAGAAAGCATTAAGACCAACGATTTTAATACTATATAGGTTCATACAAGTCTTTCAATCTCTATATTTACCTATGCTGAAATATTCAAGATCTATCCTATAATCCCCTCTTTCGATAGCAAATCACAAGATTAAAATCATCTAATTAATGGCCAGTTAATTAGAAGCAATAAGTTTAGAATAAATCAGACAAACATGAAGAGAAATTGTTCAAATTAACATAGAAAAGCAAGCATAGTTTGGAACTAGATTACATCGTTTTCCTAGAATAAAGAAAATTTAGTTCATGCTAAAAATTAAATTCAACATAAACGAATTCACCATAATTTTTCTGAAAAGATTTGAAGGAAAAATTGAACGCAAAAGAATCTTTTTCAGTGTCTTTTTTGCTTCAGCCCTCCTTTCTGCTTCAGCACTCTTTTTTTTTTTTTTTTTTTTGGTTCAGTCCTCTTTCTTTCTTTTCTTCTGTTTCAGCCCTCTTTTTTGTTTCTGTTCAGCGCCACCTTTTTTTGTTTCTGTTCAGCCCTCCTTTTCTTGTTAAGCGCCTCCTTTTTGCTTCCTTTAGCGCCTCCTTTTTGTTGTCTTCTTGTAGCCCTACGTTTTTTTCTTTTCTTTTTGACGTGTTGCCCTATTTTTTCAGCCCAAAACACTTTTTCAGCCCAAAACGTTTTTCAGCCCTCTTCTTTTTATTTGTGGTTCAGCGCCTCCTTCTTTTCTTCTTTTCAGACCTTTTTTTTTTCTTAAGCTCCTCATTCTCTTTTTCTTGCCAACTTCCAAGGCCAAAAATATTCTCTCTAGCTGCTTCACATCTCTTTTATTTGAGTAAATCTTTATTTTCTTCAAATCTGGAATAAAATTTAAATAACAAAAATCAAGTCTAAAATCAACAAAATAAATAAAATTAGACTAAAGTTTAAAGTTGAGAAGTGATAAATTACACTCAATTATGCAAGTCATCAAACCACATGATGATGATGCCCTGGTGGTCACCCTTAGCATAGGAGGGTATGATGTGAAGAGGGTGTTAGTGGATCAGGGCAGTAAGACAGAAATTATGTACCTTGATTTGTACAAGGGGCTAAACTTGAAACCAGAGGATTTAACAAGTTATGATTCACCTCTATTGGGCTTTGATGGGAAGGTTGTTATTCCAAGGGGCCAGATTAGACTACCCGTGTAGGCAGGTTCAAAAGTGGTAGAGGTGGACCTCATTGTGGTGGATGCTTATTTTCCCTACACTGCCATTGTAGCAAGACCTTGGCTTCATGCCCTGGGAGTTTTTTCTTCCACTCTCCACTTAAAAGTGAAATATTCGTCCGGTGATCAGATTGAGGAGCTGGTTAGGAGCCAATTTGTGGCTAGACAGTGCTTGGTGGCTATAATTTTGCATCAGCCTGAAACTAGGTCCTCAACCTCTGCTAATAGGGGTTTATAGCAATCAAAGACCCCGGTGTTACCCTTAGACGAGACATCAGAAGGGGTGAAGTGTGAGGAGTTAGAGAAGATTGTCATTGACGTGTTCGCATGGAGTGCTTACAAAGCTCCGGAAGTGGATCTAAACTTCATCTGCCATAATTTGAATGTCAATCCGTTTGTCGTCCCCAAAAGGCAACTGCCTCGACGCTCATCTAAGGACCATTCAGATGCTGTCAAGGACAAGGTAATCAAACATAAGCAGGCTAGGGCTATTAAAGAGGTGTTTTACCTTGACTGGCTAGCCAATACTGTAGTGGTGAAGAAGAAGAATGGAAAGTGCCGAGTATGTGTGGGCTTCACATATTTGAACAAGACCTGTCCAAATACCACTGTAGGTCATCCTCGGATAAGCTTTTTAGATGTCTTCCAGGGATACCACCAAATACCACTAGCTCTGGGTGATTAGGAGAAGATAGTTTTTGTCACCCCTATTGGAAATTGTCACTACAAAGTGATGCCTTTTGGATTGAAGAATTCAGGGTCTAGGTATTAGAGAATGATGACCAGGATGTTTGAGCCACAATTAAGCAAAAATATTGAGGTTTATATAGATGATATGGTGGTGAAGAGTAAGGTGGTGTTCGAGCATGTGAGAGACCTTGAAAATATTTTTGAAATATTAAGGAAACACAAACTGCGCCTCAATGCTTCCAAGTTCTTCTTTGGCGTAGGATCAGACAAATTTCTAGGTTATATGGTCACCCATCGTGGAATTGAGGTCAACCTTGATCAGATTAAGGCAATTAATAGTTTACGGCCACCTTAGAATCCTAAAGAGGTTTAGAAACTAACAGAAATGATTGCTTCCTTGAACCAATTTATCTCTCAGTTAGCGGATAGGTGCAGACCTTTCTTCCAATTATTAAAAAAATGGAAAGGATTTGAGTAGATCGAAGAGTGTGCATTGGCTTTCCAGTAGCTTAAGGAATATCTTTCTCGGCCACCTGTTACGTCTAGACCCGAGGTGGATAAAGTCTTGTTTGCTTACATTGTTGTGGCTTCCCATACCGTGAGCTTGGTGCTGATACGGGTTGACAATGGTGTGCAGAGGCTAGTTTGCTATGTAAGCAATTCATTGCATGAAGCAGAGGTTTGATATTTACCACTGGAGAATGCCATTTTGGCAGTAGTACATGCTACCCATAAACTCCCTCACTACTTCCAATCCCACACCATTGTTGTTTTAACCCAACTTCTGCTTTGATCACTACTTCAAAGAGCTGATTACACTAGAAGGGTTACCAAGTGAAATACGATCCTAGGGGATTTTGATATCAAGGATATGCCTCGCACCTCTATCAAGGGCCAGGTCCTCGCAGATTTGGTGGCTAAGTTTGCTAAATCCATATTAGAAGAAGAGATAGAGAAGCAGAACATGGATGGAAAAATCAATTAGCATGGTCTCCATGCAAGATCCTTCATCCTAAAAGGTATACGTTGATGGTGCAGCGAATCAAAGGGGGTCTGGAGTAGGGCTAGTTTTAATATCTCCTGAAAGGATCACTATTGAGAAGTCCTAAAGATTAGGTTTCTTGGCCACAAACAATAAGGCTGAATATGAGGCTCTATTAGTAAGGATGATCATGGTTCAGAAAATGAGAGGAAAAACAATGAAGATATTCTTTGATTCAAGGTTGATTGTAGGCCAAGTGAAGGGGGAGTTGGAGGCCAGGGATGTAAGGATGCAAGAATATTTAAATCAGGTCAGGCATTTACAATCAGGGTTTGAGTCTTTCAACTTATTACACATCCCTAAGAGCAGAAACACCCATGCTGATTCTCTGACCACTCTTGCAACCTCTTCAGCGCAGAGCTTGCCTAGGGTTATCATTGTTGAAGACTTGTGTAAACCTATTGAGATCAAAAAAGAGATGGTCCAAATTCATCAAATTAGATTAGAACTTAGCTAGATGGACTCTATTGTGCTATTCCTTAAGGAGGATATCTTGCCCGAGGGGAAGTCTGAGGCTGACAAAGTGTGAAAGAAGGCTCCTCAGTTTTGGCTGTCCGAGGACCAAAAGTTATACAATCGCTCTTTTTCTGGGGCCATATTTGCTATGCATACACCCTGAGGCATTAGAGCTACTCCTGAAGGAGCTACATGAAGAGATCTGTGGAAGCCACACAAGAGGCAGATCCTTATCTCACAGAGCCTTCACTTAGGGATATTAGTGGCTGAACATGCAGAAGGAAGCACAAGAGTACGTGAAGAAGTGTGACCAATGCCAAAGATTCGCCCCAAACATTCATCAACTAGGGGGAGTAACCCTCTGTCCAGCCCTTGACCATTTGCTCAATGGGGCTTGGATATTGTAGGGCCTTTCCCAAATGCAGTAGTTAGGGACGGACCCAGGATTTCAAGCTAGGGGGGCCGGAGATGAGCGAAAAAAAAAATTTCAAATACGCATCCATATAGTATTAATAAACTATCAACCAAGAAAAATACTCAAAAATCATTGTTTATTAATATATTAAGATACAATCATCTACCAACAAAAACAAAAGTCACGAAACACTATTATTTCTTAATATAATCATCTATGAAAAGGGAACTCGACGCTTTTTCAAATCTTCAGAATCATTTATGATTGAATCCAAACTAAATGTTGAAGCTATATCATTTTCAATGTATAGCATCAAAGAGTCCGCCAAAAAATCATTTTCCATTTTGTTTTGAAGGACACTATCACTACCGACAAACACTTTACCATTTTAATTCCTTGAAAGTTGAATCACTTTTCCTATTGCTGTGACTTGTCCCTATTTTATTTTATTGCCCAACTACCACACAACAAACAATCAAACTCTGATATTTTCTCAAATCTCTAGAGACTCTACACTCTCTCTCTTTTCTATATAATATAAGAGAGATAGTCACAAACAGGTGGCACTCATACATCCAAACGACATCATGCCAAGTGAGGTTTAGCCCCATTTGCTCATTAAAAACATCTACACTACCCAAAATCCTAAAGAGGTTGGGTGCACACTAGTGGGGGCATAGCCTATGGGTGATTAAATAGTCTCGGGTTACCCTACCCATGGGAAGTGTCATCCTCCCTTATATGAAGGTGATCATAGGAATCACCACCTCCCCCTTATTCTTATGGGTAAGCACCTGATTCAGAGCACATAACTGCAGGGCTACTCCATGGGGAATGTGGTACTTGACCCTAAATCCCTCCATACCGGCGGGAGAACCTATGATGGGAGTAAATCTACCCATCTAAGAAGGCTAAAGTGAAGCGAAAGAAATTTTCAAGGAAATGAATTAAAGAGTAGAAGGCCAAGGAGACTGGCCAAGGAGAAAAGAATCTAAAAGATAAAGAACTTATGAGAATAAGCACAGGGATGGCTTCTTGAACTTCTTAAAAGGTTAGTTATTTATTTATTTATTTATTTTTTAAGATCTGAAAGACTTGGAAGTTTGGAAAGCCTTAAAGGTTTGAGAGTTTGGAAGTCTGGAAAGCTCAAAGATTTGCAAAGTGGGGAAAATGACTCCCTCATGCGCCTTATATAAAGGGCAGAACTAGGTGGGAGTTATCCCGCCCAAAATTTGAGGAGAAATGCCAGCTATAGGATCTCCATCTTACCCTAGGATGCGGGGAACAAAGTGCCACCTGGAGCATTTAATGAGACATTGTGGACTCCGAAGTGCTAGAACGGTTACGGGACACGCAAAGTGGCTCTTTCATGTGTGGAAGTCAAAGAAAAGTGCGGGGATAGTAGGCCAAGGTCAAAATCCCATTTTTTCTCCTCAAATAAGAGAAAAACCTGAGTTTTGAGGGGCTATTGTAGAGATGATAGGCCCAGTAGTATATATTGGGCCGGGGGCCTGGTCCGAGGATGCCTAATAGTCCGAGGATGGTTAAGCGTTGTCATGGAAGTCCATATTAGTGAATGAAGAGATGGGGTTTGGTCATAAGAGTCCAAGAAGGTGGTCCGAGGAAGATTACCTCCTTGGCCAAGCAAAGCAGAGGTTTGAAGGTATGGTTTGCCATCTAGGGCGACATTCTAGGAGATTCTATTAATAAGGATACTCATCATGAAGGTACAGGACAAAGGGGAACTATGAAATATTTAAGAAAAAGTTGCTACCACCGCATTGAATGCTCTGCAGCTAACTCTCTGGTCACATTAATGAGGAAGTGATACCTGAACAGTAATTTTCAACTTTATAGCTGCTCCCAAAGACTTCAGGAAGCTGCTTATGAGAGAAGGATCAACGCCAGTAATCCGATCTACACGTGGAGGGTGGAGATGAAATAAGAAAAGAGTATAAAAGAGAAAGAATACCCTGAGGAAGAGGGGGGAGAATGAAGAGAAAAATATTGTAGCAACAAGAACGGTGTTTATAATCATATTCAAGGGATATATACAAGAACTAATCTCCTCGGATTGTGCTAAGGACGATTCTTTTTGGATTAAATTATTTTATCTTTGCTTCTTGGTCATTTGGGCCAACTATAGTTGCTGCATGATTCATTAAGGCCTAGATTTTAAACTCATTCTCTATAAATTCATTATATTGAGCTCTTTGGGCTTAATTCCTTGAACCCTTTAGGCTGAGGAACCAAATCTTGCCCTTACATTTAGGGCTTAGCTCATTCTCAAAAAAAAAAAAAAAAAAAAAAAAAAAAATATATATATATATATATATATATATATATATATATATATATATATATTAGGATTTAGCTACCAGCACCCAAAAATACCTTAGTTAATAATGCACCATACATCTTATTTCCTATTTTAACATACATCCTATTAAAATAATCATTTTCCTCTCCTTTATGTGTATGTGTTTGTTTCTCAAAAAAAAAGAAAGGAAAAAAAAAAAAAAAGGTAATTGTCTAGCATTGTTTAAGAGAGTGTGTTGTGTTTAATATAATTTGCTACATCCTCCCTTAAAAATTATCATGACTTTTGAATGGAGTTTATTGTTTTTAATTCTCTCTCTCTCTCTCTCTCATAGCTTGCCACTGACACCTCCATGTTTGAGATCGACATGGGTTGTGATGGAGATCAGCATGAGAAGCGGTTGTGGGTTATGGAGATTAGCGAGCACCCAAATGTAAATGCTCGTAAGTGAATAATTTATTATTCCTATAACTGTTATTACTAGTGTACAACCCATGCATATACACGGTACAATTAAAAAGTAAAAACAATCACAATTACAAAAATATGGGTTTGAATTATATTTAGTGTAAGAATTACAACTTTTTTAAGTCGTAGATATATACATGAGTTTTAATTTTATTTATTTTATTTTTTATTTTTTCAGATATACATAAGTTTACTCTTTCTTCCTTTTTTGTTTATTGGGTTTTCGATAGTTTATTTACATTAGACTCTTTGTTTTTTTTTTTTTTTTTTTTGAACAACATTAACTCACTTAGAACAAAATTTTTTAAAAACTTAGATAGGACACGTGACGCAAAATTAAACAACAATTGAAATCCAATTGGACTCTCTCTCTCTCTCTCTCTCTCTCTCTCTCTCTCTCTCTCTCTCTATATATATATATATATATATATATAAATGAGGTTTCTCTCATCTTGAAATAAATTCTCAAAACATTTTTTTTGTTTGTTAGGAGATTCTTTTATAAGATATTCTTTCTCATATTTTTGGTGCAATATTAACATGTGCGTTGTCTGTAACCGCATAATTTGGTGATAGTTCTACCAAATATATATGTGTGTGTGTGTAGGATTTTCATAAGGACTTGTAGCCAATGACTATAATTGGACTCAATATCTTTTTATTAGATGTGAATTTTGACAAATCCACCATTGAATTACATTTTTTTTTCTTATATCCTTCACGCTTGCAAAATTTCTAAAAGATCAAAGACTAATAGCTATGTCATCAATTAATTGTTTAAATTTTAAGTTTTTGTAATTTAAAATTATGTATAAAAAATAAATTTATGGATTGAATAATAACTAATACCTAACTGGCGTGAAATTTGACATATATGTTCAAAACATAAAGAACATGTAATTCGTTAAATTTTTAAAATATGTCATCATATTATTATTATTTTTTAATGAAAGTTGTACCTATTAGCTACAATTAAGTTTGTAGCCAAACTTTGTCATTTTAGTAATTCATTTTTATTTATTAAATGGATTTACCTCATCTTTATTTCAAAACACAAGGGACGGTTTAAAGCTTTACCTAGATAATGTTAATCATCAAGTAAATATAATTTTAAGGATCTGGAATGCAACCTCATCTAATCAATAATCATTGGTTTGAAGGTTTCAATTAGCATTTTTTGTTTTTTGTTTTTTTTTTTTTTAAGTGTGGGTTTCAATTAGCTCAATTAGAAAAGTTTAAAAGTGTGGGTTTCAATTAATTCAATTAGAAAAGTCTCAATAAACATTAGATGTTATAGATTAAAATTCTATCTTATCTATTAAATTTATAAAAATAAATAAATAAAAAACAAAGATTTATATCACTTCCGCTCTTTTCTTTGATCCAAACTTACCAACGTAGCGCACAGCTGATCTAGACATATATACTGCGTAACCTTCTGTTAATTTGATTTTATTCAAAGTTTTTCTTTTGAGTTGGAAGGCCTATTGAAATTATCATTGGGAAAACTTGTGTCTTTTCATGAAATATTGATATTGATTCGTGAGTTGTGACAGATTTTGCTGTGTATAATTGTAGGATTATCTTTTCACTGTTGAATGACATAGCTATTACTCTCATGTCATGTTGAAATTTTACAAGCATTTAAAGTATAAGAAGAAAATCTAATCCAATGATGGATTTGTTAAAATTCGCATCCAATAAAAAACAATTAAGTGACATAACATAGCTTAAAGTTTCAAGAAACACCACACAATTAATTATAGATATTATTTTCATTTACTTCATGCATCTATTATCTATCTATCTATCTAGTATCTATTATCCCAGCCCCTCAAAAAAAAAAAAAAAAAAATATATATATATATATATATATATATACACATATATAGTATCTATTATATTCTATTAGGTATTACCTATTATATACCTGTTATGGATATCACAAAAATTTTATAACAATATCACAATATTATCAACCTAGTCAGCTAGTCTACCACCTCCGTTTAAGAATATTTATTTATATTATTACTATTTTATAAATAAAATTAATTAAACATAATTTCACACATATATAATTAGACATATAGGTTTTATTAATGTGAGTAGTACCTATTTAAGATAATGTATCTCTTAAGATTCTTTGATTCCATTCCAGCCATGATGTCTTAGTACATAACTTGATTTTTGTGTTTAAGGTAATATATATATATATATATATATATATATATATATATATATATATATATATTTATTTATTTATTTATATATGTCTACACAATAAATTGTGTGTGTGTTTGTTTATAAGAAGTGAATCTTCGTATTATATTTCGCTATTGTGTGTGTGTGTTTGTTTCTCAAAAAAAAGTAAATAGCTTCACAAAATTAATAAAATTGGATGGGACACATGACAAAAAATTAGACTCAAATTTGAAATCTAATTGGATTTCCTCTCAACTTTGGCTTTATATATATAATAACTAGTCTCAACCTCGTGATATGCACATGTTTAATTCCAACCTATTTGTGTGATAGACTAAAATAATTTTATAAAATCATAAATTGATCATGAAACTACAACATTCCATGAATCGCTCACATTTTACTTTAATTTGTGTTACAATTTGATAGTTATATTGCAAAAACAATGAACCCAGAAGCATAGACATTAAAAATTACAAAAGGCAAAAACATTAAAGAATCAAAAGATTTAAAGTCTAAAAATTATAGAAAGAAAAAAAAAAGTTATACAGCATAGAAATATAAGAAAAAGATGTGTTACCCATAAAAGAATAATTTGTGGCTATAGTCATTGAAATATGCCTGATAGTTTAACATATTGCAAAAAAATAACTTAAAAATTAAGATGTTAAGAAAAAAGTACATGAACTAATAAAGCAATAAGTTTAAATGGGCCTAAATTTTAAACAATTAAAAAAAAAAAAATCATAAAAAATCATAGGCATAGGGTTTAAAAAATAAAATATATTATTATGAGGTGTAAATTTGTCAGGTTTGCAAAGTTGATATGTCAAAATTTTAAAAGGTCAACAAAAAGTTAAAAGCTTCCATTTTATATTATATATAGATATATAGATTATGAAGCTAATAAATTCTTAACTAATTTGAACTAATTCCTTTTATAGTTTTGTTTGAGAGCATAAGCTAATTCTAATGGGATGTTCTCACTAAGACAGTATTTGTGAGACAGGACTTTGCTCCAGATGAATTAGCTCTGCCGCCACTGCCTAAAATCAACAGGACATTCAAGGTACAAATCAACTAATGAGAGTGAGAAAATAAGAACCAAATGAAGTGCACAAGTAATTAAGAAATATTAGACATTAGAACTCACGTGATATTATAATTACAATAGAACACAAATTGAAATCGGTAAAGATTAGATTACAATTACTTATACTTCTAAATGTTAAGTGACAAGCCTACTCCTAGATAATTCATGTGAGGCGATGTGCACTAGCAAACATGAAGTTATGCTTCTATTAATTGGGAAAAGTCACTCTTGATAGACAACTACATTGTTGTTGGGGAGAAAATGGTCAAATGCCCCTTTCAAAAAAAAAAATCTAGCATTTTGCCTCCTTTCCCAAACTAATTAGGGAAATGTCCCTCTTTGAAACTCGGTTTTCTCAAAATCGAGTTATAAAAAAAAAAAAAATTTCTAAAGCCCTATAGTAGCGTTTTAAGGAGCCTATAGTGACGTTTTAAGGATCTATAGTGGCGTTTTGTAATCCGATCTCCATGAAGTCGAGTTACATGCAATTTTTTTTTCTTTTTTTTACCTATAACTCGACTTCATGGAAATCGGATTACAAAACGCTATTATAGGTCCTTAAAACGTCACTATAGGATCCTTAAAAACGTCACTATAGGATTTAACTCGATTTTAAGAAAATCGAGTTTCAAAAGAAGGGTATTTCCCTAATTAATTTGGGAAAGAGGGCAAAATGCTGGATTAATTTTTTGAAAGGAGCAAAAGCCAATTTTTTCCTTGTTGTTGGGGACTGTTTGCTTGTAGATTTCTATCTTTCACTAATAGGCAATAGGTGGTGGTTATTTTCGGCCAATAACTACCCCACAAATCAAGAAGGGGGTGGTTTATACGAAGGAAATAACCATCACATACAAGTGTCATATTTTTGCCAATTTATTTACTACATGGCATAAGTGACTACAACTTTTGCTTAATTAATTTTATTTTAAATAAAAATTCTTATGATTTATTTTTTTTGAGAAAGTATAGTATTATGAAAATGGTTTCACGTGTATATAGAAATCATATAAAACGATATGATTTTTGTTTAACTTTTTCTTATTAATATATAGAAATGTAGGGGGTATGAATAAATCATATTGTTAACTATGTTTCACTTTTTGCTTTCTATATGGAATTATTATTGTCAAAGGTTCTCCGTATTGGTTAGAGACTTAGAGGTACATTTAAAATTTTTTTCCTTTTATTTACCTTCTTTTCCTTTTTGTTTCGTATAATTTGTTAAAAAATTAATGGAACACTCTGGTTCATTATACTCTTTCTTATTCTTAAATTGAAATCAAAATTATTAAAAAGATTTTGTTACCAAAATCAAATTCAGTTAACGCAAAATTTAAACATTTGTGACAAGTATCAAATAAATGTCAATAACATACCATTAGTCATGTAGGTATTTTTTGTTAATAAGTTAACAGTAAAGACCAAATTGACTACAAGTTGAAAATAACAAGGACTATACTGACTATTACAAATATGTAGGAATCAAATTGACTATGAATCCAAAATATAGAGACCAAAATGATATTTTTGTCTTAAATAATAGCGAGGAAGAGAAAGGTCATGGGTTGTCAAGAAGATAGGAAGAAAAAAATTTAAAAAGAAAAAAAATTGAAGAAAATATAGCAAAACATTTTTGTGAAAATTTCAATGGTTTAGTGTTTTTTTAAAAAACCTTAAGATATATATATTTTAAATCATAAATAAAAAAAATATTCCAATTGAGGAACTTGGTTATATAAAAAAAATCGTATTCATTCTTTCCAAAATGTATATATTGCTTACTAAAATATATTAATAACACCAATTACAATTGCTTATTATACAAAAAGAAGTTTTTCAAAATTAAAATTAATAAAATCTTATCTAACATTAACTATGTTACAAGAATTATATAAATTAATCATATCATCAATTGAAAATGAGATTCTAACAAAAGTTGAATACAAGAACTTTTCATTAGTAGTTTTGCATCTCAAAAAGTTATAAGATGGATTTTAAATTAAAGAATTTGAAACACATAATAATAATAATAATAATAATAATAATAATAACAATAATAATATTATTATTATTATTATTATTATTATCATTATTAGATCTCAAATTAGATCTATCGATCATGTTTTAAAAATATTTCTAAAACCATTTTTTGGTGAAAATATTTCATCAAAAAGTGGTTTTAGATATTGTAGGAGTATTGGGCCCAAGAGCTTATTATATATATATATATATATATATATATATATATATTGGGCCTGGGACCCAATTTGAGGACGAAAAGTTGTTCAAGGAGGAGTAAACATTGTCAAGGAAGTCCGTGTTAGTAAAAGAGAAAGTTAGTTTTGGTTATAAGGGCCTAGGAGGATGGGCCAAGGATGAAGGCCTCCTCGGTTGACCAAAGCTGAGATATGAAGAGATGGTCTGCCATCCAGGGGAATATTCTAGGAAATTTTGTTTATACTAATAGGCATTATAGAAACGTAGGACAGGGGGGAGTCTTAAAATATCTATGGAGAAAGCTGCTACCACCGCATTAAATGCTCTGCAGCCAGCCCTTTAGCCGCATTAATGTGAAGATGATACCTAAATAATGATTTTCAGCCTTATAGATACTATATATAGACTTTAGGAAGGTGTTGATGGGACAAGTATCAACACTAACCATTTGACCTACACGTGGAGAGTAAAGATAAAAGGGGAAGGGAGTATAAAAGGAGAGAGAGGTACGAATAGAAGGGGATCGAAATCAAGAGAGAAACACTGTAGCAATCAGAAACCAAATTTGTAATCAAACTTATGAGAAATATATAAGAACTGATCTCCTCGGACTGTGCTAATGACGATTTTCTTTAGTTTAAATCAATCTATCTTCTTGTTCTTATCATTTGAACTTACTTTATCTGTTGTCTAATTCATTTTAGCCTAGTTTTCCAACCCACTCTCTACAAATTCATTGTTTTGGGCTTTTTGGGCCTGAGTCCATCCATCTTTTGGGCTAGGAACTCAAATCTGATCCTTACAGATATTATTAACACATTTAGTGATTTAGTTCTCGGTAATCTCATAAGATTCCCAAGCATTCTAATGTTAAGTTGGAAAAAAAAAAAAAAAAATCTAGCTAGATGCTTGTATTCCCATTTTGGTGGTTGGGGATTCCTTTTAAAAATAGTGAGTATCCAAATTTTTATAACTTAGGAAATTTCTCTCTCTCTCTCTCTCTCTCTCTCTCTCTCTCTCTCTCTCTCTTTCTATATATATATATATATATATATATATATGTATGTATGTATGTATGTGTGTATATATGTATGTATTGTGGTTCTATTCATCATTAGGGATTAGTTTTTACTTTAATTTTTTATACTATTGATAGGATTTTGTTTTAGATAGTGGGTTATGGGGAAGTGTGGTTCGAATCATACAAATGAGGCACCACGAGTAGGATCGAGATCCTCTAAAGTTGCCATAGAGGATCTTAATCCTCACAAATGATATCATTACCACTAAAATATCACTTGAACCTCTATTTTAAAATTATATATTTTAATCTTTTAAGAAAATAAATAATTTTGATTGACAAGTCATGATATTCTAAAAAACCATTTAAAAAATTGAAACAAATATTTTGGTTTTTTTTTTTTAATAGAATACTAAGTATTTAACACACATACATGGAAAGAGAGAAGAAACTCTTAAAGAAACTGGCAGTGGTGTATATCTTAGATGGCCTAATATTTTGGTCTATATGTGCTAATGATTTTTTTTTTATTTTTTATGAGTAAAAGTATGTGTGTTAATGTTGCCCTATATTATTTTATGAGGTTTGACTTAATTCATAGTTCATATTATTATTTTTTTCGAAATGCATATATAAGTAATGAATAATACATTGAACATTATCACACATTACAATTATATATGATGAGGGTAATTCTAGAAGAAAATAAACTTGTCTACATGTAAGGAAGCCAATGGCCTCAATAAACCCGTCAGTTCCAACGACGAGGTCATAAGCCGACTACTTTAACTCAAAGTTCGACAACATCTATATGAGGCGATGGGTGTACTCAAATGGGACAATAGACTGACGAAAGGAAGTCGGCGGGAAGGAAGAAGCCTATGATGGTTCCAGCATGACCTTGCTTGGCCTCCACAAATATATATACAAGGAAATATCTTGTATCCCACAATTAACCCTAATCAAGAGAGTCCCTACAAGGAAAGGATCCTGTAAGATACGTGTATTAATGAAGATCTTCCCTACAAGGAAAGACCCTCCCCGCCAAGAAACAAATGTCAGCTCTACACTACTATAAAAACCCCAAAACCCTCACAAACTAAGGTATGCATAATTCACCCTAGTTTTAGCACTCTAGAGTTATGAAAGTTCTCTAACTTAATCTTCGGAGGGTATTTGGCCAGTACCATTCCAGTACTCTCTATGGGGTCTTCTTCTTCTTTGTTGCACAGGTCTTGTCTAAAGTACGTGAGGATTGTGCGACTTATTGACAAATTTTTTGGCATCATCAGTTGGCGTCTTCTCTGGGAATACGAGTAGTCAGTCATTGCTTTATCCCTAAGACAAAAGGTCGTACAGTCCAAACTCGATCGATGGCATCAATTAACCAAGAAACTAGAAATCCTCCCACTGTTGTAGAATGGCAACTGCAGACACTCTTGGTTGCGATTAAGAAACTTACTCAACAAAATAAGGCCTTTATGCTACAAAACCAAGCATTGGAAGTGCAAATTAAACAGCCATAAGAACATCAAGTCTTATTGCATGATCAACATAGAAGTGGTCATAATCACTATCCATCCCTTCAAAATATTGCAGAAGGGAAGAGCAAATAGAAGAGAAGTAGGACTAATGACTACAATAATGTAGGACAACAAAGAGAAGACAAGAGGCCTAGACATTCTACTAGCCGACCCGTTTGTTTCACCCTACTAAACGCTCCCATCGACAATATACTTACACTTATCAAAGGTGGCCCCATGTTGGATTGGCCAAGGAGGATGAAAGGGGATCTGAGCAAGCGATCAAAGCACAAATATTGACATTACCACCATGATCATGGACATGACATGAAGGAGTGTTACAATCTAAAACAACAAATAGAGATCCTTGTAGGTCAAGGGAAGTTGTAGCGATTTGTTAGAAATGGACATGGGATACAACATCTGCAAGAATTGGAGCAACCCAACAGGGTGAAAGACCAACCCTCCACGCACTAAGAGCTTCAACGTTAACATTCCACCTCCTAGTTAAGGTCCCTATGGAGTACAGTATAGGATAAGCCAGAGGAGCTCAAGCTGATACACGAGAGTGCTATGTGGCTATGCCCAACATGGATAAACAATTTCCCACCATGAACATTGAAGACCAAAGATTGATGGTAGGACCAACTAAGGAACTAGAAAATGACCCTTTGGACGACAACCACCCTACAAGAGACACTTGACGGGCAGAAGCTACCTCACCCTTAGAATGCCGAATGCTTGAAGAAGTACACTTCCTACAACTATGTTTACATTTACTCTACGTGAATTTCCTTTTCCTACATTGTTTATAAGTTTCACGTTTTGATGCAACATATAGTTTAAAGTTATTTGTTTATTTGAGACTTAACTTATTTTTTCTATGAGCTTTATACCATTTGACTAGAAGTATTTTCTTTACTTGTGATAAAAAAAAAAAAAAAAAAAAAAAACAACAACAACAACAACGAACGACTAATACAACCTAACCTTCCATAATGTCTCCGAGGTGGTGAACGATCAACTCAAGTATCGATTATCCAAGTCGCCAAGATGGTGAACAATCTAAGAGATCATCCATAGATGATCAACTCAAGTAGTGAAGGCAAACATGGAAGGGAGCGCAATAGACGAGGAATATTTGTACAACGTATTGGCTCAAAATATCACCTCCCAAGGTGAACATCACCTTTCAAGGTGAACATCACCTTTCAAGGTGAACCCCACTTCTCAAGGTGGCTCTCACTTCTCAAATTGAATATCACCTCTCAAGGTGGACATATGACCAAAGTTGCCTATAGGTGGACGGTCACTATATTGAGTTACTTACGGGTAGACGCATGGCCAAAGTTGCTTACGGGTGGACGTTGACTACACTAAGTCACCTACGGGTAGATGTATGACCAAAGTCGACTATAGGTGGATGGTCACTATACTGAGTTACCTATGAGTAGACGTATAACCAAAGTCGCTTACGGGTAGACAATCACTACACTAAATCGCCTACGTGTGGACGCATAACTAAAAGTCCCCTATGGGTAGACACTTACCACACTAAGTCGCTTATCGGTGGACGTATAACCACAGTCGCCTACAGGTGGACGGTCACCATACTAAGTCGCCTACAACTAGACGACCAAAAAGGTGACAAGGCAACAAAACTCAATCACCTCAATAAGTCCACGACCCAAAGTGGACGACCAAAAAGGTGATGAGGCACCAAAATTTAGTCACCTCAATTAGTCCACGACCTAAAGTGGACGACTGATAAGGTGATGAGGTACCAACACTTAGTCACCTCAACAAATCCCCAACCCAAAGTGGTCGACCAAAAAAATGACGAGGCAATAAAACTTAGTCACCATATACTCCACAATCTAAAGTGGAAGACCAGAAAGGTGACGAAGTACCAACACTTAGTCGCCATATATTCCACAACCCAAAGTGGAAGACCAAAAGGTGACAAGGAAAGAACACTTAGTCACCACATAATCCATGACCCAAAGTGGAAGATTGAGAGGTGACGAAGTACCAATACTCAGTCACCGCATACTCCACGACTTGAAGGGGAAGACTAAAAGGTGACGAGGCATTAAGATGTCACCTCAACCTTGGTCGAGCAAATAATACTAAACATTTAGAAAAGAGTAGTCACTTCAACAATTATCAAAGTCAACCTAGAAGGAGAAGAGACAGATTAAAAGTTCATACATTCAACAAAAGCTTATATCATCCAAAAACCAAAGACCCATTGTCCTAAACTTAAATAGTGAATGAGAAAATAAAACATACATAAGAAAGAAGAGAACTCAAGTCTTAGAGTCTATCTCTTCATCTTGCTTCTCCATAGCAGCACTATCCATTCCTTGCTCTACCCCATCACTGGCCACAGTCGCCATAGAATCCTCCTCAGTAGTAATCTCAAACTTAGAAAAATCATGATCAAGGGAAGTAGCTGAAGCTTAAGTTTTGAAATTTTCAAATCCTTGGACATAATACATTCCCATCACTTGAAGATATTCGTTGGAAGACATGTGCTCAGCAATTGCGTCAGCTTTAGATTGTGTCAACTTTACCTTTTATTCTTCCACCTCCTCAGAAAGTTGCACGTTAGACCCTTCAACCTGAAGAAGGTGGTCAAGTTGATTTGCATTAATGCCTTCCAACTTCTTGACCTTAGCCTTAAGAGCAGCATTTTTCTCTTGAAGAGGAGCAATTGACTCCTGTAGTTCCTTAGCACGCTTCTTATACTTGACAGCCTGGTCTTCATTGTCGGCACAACGCAGCTCGAAGGTCTTCATCATTACTATTACCTGGAAAATGCAAAAGCTAGAGTCAGTCAACAATATATAAAAAAGTAACAAAGTAAGAAAGGGTGATGGGAAGTAAGACCTTAGCCAAATCATGAAACACAACCTCTTCGATAGAAGTAGGAGCAAACTCATCACAATCTCCTATATCTTCCTTTTTGACAATTGATGAAACTTGTTCCATTACGTAAGAAGCATCTTCAAGAAGGAGACGAGGTTTTGGAGGGATAAGATGTTGGAAAAACATGGTTTGTATCTTGTACAAAACATACGCAGCGGAAAATTAATGGATCTACTTCATTCGCTATTGATAACATGTACTTAGTAAATTTCAGAATTTAAGAACAAGAGAGCGTACCTTGGTATGGTGAAATTCAAAACCAAAGGGCAGCTCTTTATTCTTCTAAGAATAATTTTTTACTTATGCACGTATTCATTACAATAAGAAGAGTTATTCATATACGGCATGTGTATGTGTACGTTTCTACGAAACTACGTCCACAAGTGGACGAGCTCATCCCAAGGGATGCCTGAGAATTACTAAGTCCACAAATGGATGAGTTCGTTAAGTTTGCAAGTAGACGAGTTCATTACTACATCCACAAGTGGACGGATCATCCTAAGGGATGCTCAGAAATTATTAAAGTCCACAAGTGGACGAGTTTGCTAAGTCCACAAGTGGGTGAGTTCATTACTACGCCCACAAATAGATAGACCATCCTAAAAGGTGTTTAAACCCGTTAGTTCCAATGACGAGGTCACAAGCCGACAACTTCAACTCAAAGTCTGACGACATCTGTATGAGGCGATGGGTGTACTCAAATGGGACAATAGACTAACAAAAGGAAGGTGACAGGAAGGAAGAAGCCTGTGACGGGTCTAGTATGGCCTTGCTTGGTCTCCATGAATATCTATACAAGGAAATATCTTGTACCCCATGATTAATCCTAATCAAGAGAGTCCCTACAAGGAAAGGATCCTGCAAGATACGTGTATTAATGAGGATCTTCCCTACAAGGAAAGACTCTCCCTACTAAGAAACAAATGTCAGCTCTACTTTACTATAAAAACCCCAAAACTCTTAAAAACCAAGGTATGCATAATTCAATCCAGCTCTGGTATTCTAGAGTTGTGAAAGTTCTCTAACTTAACTTTTGGAGGGTATTTGGCCGGTACCACACCGGTGCTCTCTATGAGGTCTTCTTCTTCGTTGTGCAGGTTTTGTCTAGAGCACATGAGGATTGTGCAACTTATTGACGATTTTTTGACATCATCAATAAACTTAAGAATATATTGGGAAGAATGAATAATTGCTATAAGATTCATAAGAATAACCAAATATGATGATCTCATATTGCTAGATTTCTAATCAATTGAAGCATAAGCATGGTTACATTCCTAAGTACCACATTTCTTAGAATTTGGACGTGAAGGTAATCATAGATTCCCCGAACCAAATGCAATGTTATAATTTTTGCTTTCATACTCCCACACGGTGTTAATGAGTTTCGAGCTTATAAGGGATTGATCATCAACATCAAAACAATTTTATGTTTTATTTATTTATTTCTTGAATGAAAAAAAAAAAAATGGTGGACTCGCACTTCACAATCACTTTTCATCTCATTTTCAAGGACAATTGTTTCGTGTTCAAAGCCTTCAGACTCGATGATTTTTTTTTTTTACGTCCAAATTTTCATGCTTAATTACTTACCAATTCGATTCTAAAAAAAAAAAAAAAAACTTACCAATCCAACCCACTTTCTAACTCTCAAAAAATATTTTTAAAAGAATCAAATTCCTAAATTACAGGGGTAAATTAGGCCCAAGCCCATGTTTAGGCATATCATGCAAGCTCAATAGCTTCCAAGCATCATCTTTTGATCACCTCTTTTTTTTTTCTTTTTCTTTTTTTTTTTGGGGGGGGGGGGGGGGGGGGGTGGTGAATAATCTATTGATCACCTAGTTTGCCCTTATTAGGATCGGGCAACTTTGTTGTAGGTGATTTGGGTTTTTGTTAACTCCAAAAGAAACAATAAAAATGAATTCTTATTTATTTTAGGTCTAGCTCATAGGTGTCTTTATGGCATTTGTTATTTAGATTGTTTTAAAAAAAAAATTGATATTATTTTTATGGGAAAAATATAAAAAACAGTTTAAAAACCAACTACTTTTTTATTTTTCCATAACAAGTTTCTAAGAATATTTATTTAACCAATACTTTTAATATATTCATTAACTTTTTCTTTTATGCTATTTTGATAAACTTTGGGTGTGTCCATTCATTTTCCCCACCAATTTCCCAAAAATAAAATCCAACGGGCCCAGTCACAATCACTGAATGTATAAATGGAGTAAGTTCCATCAGACTTAATAAACGTATACTACAATCATACTCTTTTAATTAATGAAAAATTGGTTACCCTTTTCTAATAAAAAAATTAATTAACACACACATATATATATTTTGTAAATAGAAAAAAGCGGGGAGAGTGACAACTGACAACCCCAATGCAATTAGGGCAACATAGAAGGAGACAAGTACTAACGTGCTCACTTGTGGGATCAAAAGGGCTCGAACCCAAGATGTAAAATCAATTTTTATTTTATTTTAGTTTTTTATGTAGCGAATGTCCACAGGAAGGGACCTACAAGTTTGTCCTTGAAAAGTGGAGCTGACCCGTTCTAGCCCATGTCCGCTGAATCTAGTAGATCAAATATTCGGGCCCTCTAATTCATCCCAATCCAGCTAACTACTCCCCCAATAAAAGAGAAGAAAAAAAAAAAAAAAAAGTGAGGAGAAAGAGGATGATTGTGATACTTTTTATTTTAAATAAATTGATATTTGGGATAAGTGAGAATTGAATCATAGATATTCCCTTAAAAATACCAAGATATTCCAATTAAGTTAAAAGGCTATTAAATAAATAATTTGGCTAAAGGATGTGTGAAGGTTTTTTTTTTTTTTTTTTTTTTTTTTTTTTTTTTTAATTTTGCTATATTGAAAATTACACCCGTAAAATTTTAATGATTGGATTTTACATCCTAAAGTTTCAGAATTTAGATTTTACCCCTTAAAATTTGGGGTTGTTTGGATTTTACATCTTGAAATTTTAGAATTTGAATTTTACTCCTTAAAGTTTGGGGGTGTTTGGATTTTACACTTCTAAATTTTGAAATTTTAAGATGTAAAATCCAAACATTCCCAAACTTTAGGAAGAAAAATTTAAATGCCCTTAAAATTTATGAGGTAAAATCCAAATTCTAAAACGTTAGAGTGTAAAATCCAAACTCCTCAACTTTAGAGAGTAAAATCCAAACACCACCAAACATCTGGGGGTAAAATTCAAACGCTCCCAAATTTTAGGGGTGTAATTTACAATTTATTATTATTTTTTTTAAATAAGTCAAAAAAGGATAAGAGTCACTTAGATCTATTAAAATAATCTCCAACTAATCTAAAAAACAGTATCTAAATTAATTGTTTTAGAAAATAATTTTTATTTACTTTTTTTTAGATAGATAAATAGTGAGGGATAAGAAGGTTGGAGCTCGAACTAACTCTGTTTGTTTCGATGGAAAAACTTGTATGAATATAGTGTTTATTTTATTTTATTTTATTTTATTTTATTTTTTTCAGTATCTGAAAAATTTAGTTAAGGGTAAACTACCTTTAGTTAACATAAAAAGTATGGCTTATTTTTTAAAGATTATTTTCCACCAAACTTTTTTGGGAAAACAATTCTATCTCATGACAAGTTAAATAAGAAAAGTTAGGAGATCATTTTTCAGAACATTTAAAGTTGGTATTAAATATAGGAAAATGAGATAGTTTTATAGAATATAATTTTTTTTTAAATGACTCATTTTTTAAGAAAACTCTAACATTGAAACAAACACAACGTTGGGTTACTATAATAAGACAACACAAATGGTACCATTACTGTTACCCCACTTCAATCTCTCTCTCTTTTTTTTTTCTTTTTTTCCTAACCGGCCACAATTTTTCTTGCCCTCATTTTAGAACAAGATCATATTATTTAGTTGTTTCACATTTTATTTATGCAGTGTTGAAATTCAAGTTACTTACAACAACCTCAGTTGGGTTCTGGTCCTACATTCCTACTGAGTGTACCTGATTATTATGAATTAATGTACCTAGTCATGAATCATGGCCAATTAATGTATCTAGTCCCGAACTTTTCCAACCAAGAAAACGAAGACAAGGCATGTTGTCTTGACGTTGTAACTAACCGGCAAGCCATTATTAGCAATTCCTTTACAAAGATGATAGGTACTAAAATACTGATGATGAATTATTCAAATTGGTCATTGTTCCATTTAGACAATAATATTGTCCTTTATCCCATATAGTTTTATATAAATTTGGATCAACATATGGAGAAAAAACAAATCTAAAATCCTTTTGTGTGTGTGATTCTGTATCAAAGAGCATGCACATTTGGGTTCTTTTTTTAAAGTCAAATTTTAGCTAATCCAAAAACATGGTTCATCGAGCTAGATTGTGGCTAGCTAAAAGTCTTGAATGGTACATACAAATACAATAAAGGAACGTGTGGTGGCAGTGCGCGCAGGTGTGAGCCAAAACGGTGAGATTGATGTTGACAGTTTTATACCAGGGGGGTTTCTATGTTCTAATTAAGAGAATTTGCATCACCCTCTTCTCTTCTCTTCTCTTGATGCCATTTTAGTCAAATTTGATTTCAAAAACTATTTTAACTCATTCATTTATAAATCTCAAATGAAAAAAAAAATTAAAAAAAATTAAAATTTAACTTATTTGTAAATACTCCTACATTAATATATATATTTTTTAATTAAATATATACATATTGTCTCTCCAACCTATGCCACTTTTCTCCATTTTTGGCCTAATTAATTGTCTGGCTCTACCACAAACACTGCTCATTCAAACCACCCAATCTACACATCATCACAAGCCACCTAATTGGAAAACCACCACTGACTACATGTGGTGAAGGCTGACGAAATCGAAGGTTACGTTGTTGACTACGGAAATCGAAGGTCGTTGACGAAAACCAAAAACTACCACAATGTGTGGCAATTGTTGTTAATCTATGGGCGCGGATTGCCGCTGATCTGTGTAGATTGGTGAGTTTGCTGCAGATTCTAGATTGTGTATGAGAGTGGAAGAATAAAAATAGAAGAGAAAGAGTGAGAGACGAGTCAGAGAAAAAATAAAAAATAAAAAGTTACTTTTTTATTTTAGCTTTGGCAATGAACAAAAACTCGACAACAGTGTTGAGGTACGTACTATTCTTTGTTAAAAATTTAGTTTTGCTAGTTTGGGAGCTAGCCTGATGTGGGGTATGGACTTGGTCGACAATTCAACCTTCGGTTACAAATACTAGTGATCACAACATCACACACAACACAAACTTTACTCTTCGGTGATTAACCGGTTTGAAATTTGTGGAGAGAGATATTATGGAGAGAGAAAAAAAAATTAAAAAAAAAAAAAATTCAAATAGAATTAGAGAAATGAATCAATAATATAAAGTATATGTGAGTTATCCATTAAAAAAAGAGTAGTGTTTTAGTTGTAATTTAATTAGTTGAGGGGTAATGATTTTTGTACACAACTTTTTTTTTTTTTTTTTTTTTTTGAAAAAATAATAATACTTATTAGAACACATAAACATGAAAGTAATATATAGAGTTTTTTAAATAGACTTATAATACATTACATTTTTATGTTTTATAATGTACATCAAGTCAACATATTTAATTCTAGATATTATGGGTTTGTTTGGATGCCGCTTATTGCTGAAAACTGAAAACACTATAGCAAAATAATTTTTAAATGCGTGAATAGTACCGTGAGACCAAGTTTTAAAGTTGATTTTTCCAAATTCCGTACTTGCGAATCTTGTGAACAATGCATGGAATCCACTGCTTAAAATGCTAACCCAGACGTGGTTGGATTTCAACTGTATCCAAACTCACACTATATGTACGAGTGTATAAAAAATAAAAAAAGAGTGAAAATATTTACATTTTAGCTAAAGTTGTATACGTATAGCCCCAGGCTCGCCATTTGCAAGTAGCAGAAAATATTGAGTAGGTCGGTATTCTACATGCATTAAAATTTGATTGCTCCACATTATATTATTGATTTGATAGACGTACACCCGCCGCCATGTAAAATAAGGAGAGAGGTGGTGCAATTAAAATTAACATTGAAGTTATGATTTTGATGTTCATTATCTTTCAATGCATGCCTCGATTCAGTTCATCAAAAGGTTGACCGACTTGGTGAAAACAAAATTGATTGCGATTTCCTGATTTTGATTTGGAGTTGTTGTGTAATCATAGAAATATGATTTTAGTTGCATGTGGATGACATGGACACTGGTATTTTCCTCGGCTAATGAAAAGTTGTGAAACACGAGTCTCACAAATTATTGAGATTTGAGTGTTATTCTATAAATTAACATTGTCATTCTAATTAATCTGTCAAATCTCATTAGATTCTAACTCCCATTCCTTGAAAATATATAACTGAAAGACCGCAGCAAGAGACGGTTCTATCCAATTCTCTCCATATGAATCTGATTCATAAGAACATGAAAACGAAAACGATCACATGGTAATGTTTGGTGTCCATGTGATGCGAAGGAATATGGGGGAGAAAATTAAATTGAACTGAAGAAGAAGGAAGGAAAATTAAGCTAGTCAAATCCAAGATAAGGAGAGCTATAGTACTCCTTATATTTTTCATTTTATTTGGTGGATGGTAGCTAGCTAATCGACCATGTGCATGCATGCAAACACGCATCTATGTGGGGGCCCTTTATTTGAGGCAACATGCTTATGTCCATGTGAAGGGATGGGGAAGGTGGACGAAAAATATAAATAAGGAAAATATACGTTACATCAATAAGTTTAGTATCAACGTTTTTCATGATGATTAACATTACCTATTATGATTGATACATCATAAAAATGGGATCAATGTCCCTTTATAGACACTTGAGTGATGAGTTTAATAAATTAGAAGGATGTGCCCTAAATTTAGACATTCCAAGTTTCATTTACCAAACTATCAGTTTGTAAGGTTTTCAAGGTATCTCATGTATAGAAAATTGAATAGTCAACTTAAAGGCTAGGAAACTACTTCCTTAAAATGAAAAATTGTGTTAATGATGGATCTAAATAAAAGTAATGTGCTCAGTTCATAATAAACCATGTTAACGGTTATAAAAAAAGAAAAAAAAAATTATGAAAAATGTTATGTCTCTAGCTATATTCCTCATGTAACATAATCCATATTTTGTGTGTTTGTTAGTGTGTGGGGGCTTGTGTTTATGTCTCTTTGTGTGATAGAGAGAGCATGGTTTATTATGAACTGAGCACATTACTTTTAAATCATAAAAATAATTTAACGAGAACCCTACTTTTTCCATCCTATATAACTAAGCGAATTAAAATTTCCTCTGTTGACGTAAATAGGTCCATTGGTCTCTAACTAGGTCTAATTTTCTTGACTTGCACTATACACATACTACACTCATATGGCTTGTATATAAAGACACTCGATCTTGTACAGTTTATTGGTGTGATGAAATACAATTCAATATTATTCTACAATTAATCTTCTTTTGGTTCTCTTTTATTTCAATTTGGTTATTCTAGTTTTCTTATATAATAACTTCTTAAACATCCCGATGTAGTGATGCTTCTCATTCTATATGGATTGAAACGGCAACTATCTTTCTAACATTCTTTGTTGTAGGAAAGAATTTGTATTGCATACCAGCTATTGAAAATTTAAAAAGCAACAATAGTTATAAGTAAATCATCACACTTTCTTGTGAGTATTACAACAACGTGGTTAGCACACGTTAAGGAATAATTAACGACAATGATGTTACCAATTTTGGTTTTGAACGGTCGTGGGAGACAAAATCAATCAATTCCCATCCTGATATTTAATCATGAGGCATGAGTTTAGAACAGAGAAATAGACCCCACCATCTCTTCAAGGATTAAAAATGAATCGTTAAATCTTTTTGTAGGTACAAGATGAGAGCTGGAGTAGTTGCACAAGCCATCAACGTTCTTTTCCATATATTTGACATGCACAAAAGGTTGATTGGTGAAACAAATACTCTTGCAGCAGTAGTATGTGCGTAGTTTGTTGTTAAGAGTTTTATAGTTCAACCAGTACTTTTTAGTATAACTCGTTATTGTCAAATTATATTTTTTTCTCGTTAATGAAAATGGTGCTTCCATTGATCTTAAAAAACAAATGAATATTGTTTTCTTTAAAAAGAAATGGGTAACGGGATCATGATCGAGCAGAGCTCAATATCTTTTGTGAGTGCATAAGATTTAGATTACATATCAAAATGGAAAGGAAGGTTTTGGATTCAATGTACGTAAGATAAGAGACTTCTTTATTCCATAAATTTAGCTCCACTTACAATGAATTGAGCAAACAAACTCCTCTTTAGTAAAAAGAGAAATACCACTAGATTACACATCATTACTAAACTCATTATCACATGACTATTGTCAAAGTTAACATACTAGTACGAGAATGCGTGTTTTGCATTTTGTTTTGTCACCTTAGAGCATCCACAGCTGGTTTTTATATCTCATCTTATTTTACCATCCCAAAAAGTAACTTTATCAATTATACCATATCATTTTACAATACACCCAGCATCTCAAAACTCTATTATTTTACCATTTTATTAAAATATTATTTTTTAATCTTTTTTTTTTTTTTTTATTTCTCTTTTTCTCCTCCTTTTCCTCTCTTTCACCCTCAAACTCTAGCACTGGCCTCAGCCTCTAGCAAACCCATACCCAACAAAATCACAAGAAGCAAATCACAACAAAAATTCACCCAAATCAAACAAGCACCAAAACTAAACAATCTCAACCTCTAGCACCGGCCATAACTAAACAAACAATCACAACCACGCCACCACTACCTTCTGCCCAAACAAACCCAGCAAACACCGAAACCCACCATCAAATCCATCGGAACAAATCCCCCAACCCATCGGAAAAAATCACAACCACCGGACCTAAATCCAACCACCCAACGCCAACCCAAACACCACCCAAATGCCACCCAAATCCGACCCAAACGCCGGAAACCGGAACCAAAAACCCAAAAAAAAAAAAAAAAACAAAATAAAACCCACCAAGTACCCACTACAAACCTAGCAAACCCATAACAACTCAACCAACCAAACACCGGCCACCAAACCCAGAAACCGGCCACCATGTCAACACCACCAAACCCACCAAATGCCGGCCTCTATGCCGATCTCCACATCGGTCTCCACATCGATCTCCACTGCGCTGACCTCCAGCCACTACGCCTATCGCAGCCGCGCCACCAGCCTCGCCACCACGCCGATCTAGAAATCCGATCCGGCGTGAGCTTCGATCTGGCTTGGTGATTCGGCGTGAGCTCCGAGAGAGAAACTTGACAATGGCGAGAGAGAGAGGGGATGAGAAACAGAGAAGGAAGAGAGAGAAAAGAAAGAGAAAAAATGAGAGAGGAGAGAGAAATTGCCGGGTAAAAAGAACATTAAAAAATTATTATTTTTTTATACCATTCAGCTACAATACCATCTTACATTTGAGATGGTACTGTAGCTAAATCTCAAAAAAAAAAAAAAAAAATGGCTTTTCCCATATGGCCTTCCAATTGCTGAGCATTTCTTAGGCTTGTATGCCAAATGTATCTTACATTTGGCATATAGGAAGCCCACTGCGGATGCTCTTAGTTAGCTTCTTTAATTTGGTTAGTTATAGCTTTTTTAAATCTAATTATTTTCTTCGGTAAACTTATGATTTAAGCCAAATTGATCAATGGAGATTTAATTGTATATTAACACTCTCATGCATTCTTTCTTTTTCCTATTAAATTAACCTATTACACCAGAAAATTATCAAAATTTCTACAAACTCAACATGTGGTTCTGAGACTTGATCAAAAAATGCCTCTATAATCAATGAAATGTTACTCAAATCACTAGGAGTGGATAAGATTCACTCATGCTCAAATTAAGTTAATTTATTATATATTGTGGCATAGAGAATAAGATGAAAGATTAAGACTAAAGATTATATATTTCAAAAGATTATGATTGATAATGATATATAATCACTAGCTACAATGTTTGACAGAATGGACCTCTCTAATCAAACAGCCTAATCTGCATTGATGTAAGCGGATCTATGTTGCGTGACTTTGACATGGTAAAGGGCATTAATACAGTGACATGTGGGCCCAGCCTGTTTGGATGCACTAGGCCTTTCTTTTTCTTTTTCTTTTTTTTTCTTTTTTTGTTGAAAAGATGCACTAGGCCTTTCTATATATGAGTACTATTGAGTGAGAGATACACACCATACAACACATTTAAAGTAGGTGAGAGTGAGACTCCCAATTCAAAAGCGAAAAAAGAAAGTGCATTTTCATCATACGACTAGTAGTGTGTGAGTATATTATATAGCTAAAGCTTCCAAAAAGAAAATGCTTTACTTATAGAAGAATTATGCTCTAAAAATTTAATTTTAAAGGCATTATTTAAAAATAGCATACAAACCAACAAAGGTGATTAAAGAATATTTGCAATTGATGGGATGATAGTAACCGTTTATCAGTGTAATGTCTTCACTAACGACATTCCATCAATTTCATACTAAAATTTAAAACAGATTGTTTGTTTGTGTGATATTACTAAATTAATTACTACTTATATGTGATTGCAGAACGTAAACAATTTGCAAAGAATGTGGCATGGAGTAGGGACCAAGGTGGAGCTTGGAATTAAGGGGTGGTTTTGTTATTGGTTGTGTGCTTCGACCTCCAACTCTGCTGCTTAACCACTGAGGTTTTTGTTTTTTTCTTTTTTCTTTTTCTTGTGTGTTTTTTTGTTGCGTGCAAGATGGATAAGGAAAAAATTATTTTGTTTAAAATCTTTTAAATGACCAGGTTGTTTGTTTGGGTAAAATAGGTTGATTAGGCTTAATTTTTTTTTTTTTTTTAGTTTTATTATTGATAATTTTTTTGTTGGACTAATTTTTTTGGGCTTGTGTGTGTGTGTATTATAGAATTAGACCTTTTTTTTTTCTTTTTTTTTTTATGGCTTTTAAAAAGAGGAAAATAATAAAGTTACAAAAATTATTGATGGTATTACTCTTAAAAGAATAAATGATATTATTAAGGGGGTAGGTATGCCCCTAAGAAAAGATCATATTGCTTCCAAATTGGATCAAGTAAAAAAAATTGAGAAAAAACCTCCTACTATGAATTGAAGAATTAAATATTAAGTCAAAATTCATTACTTGAAGGAGTTTTAGAGTAACAAAATTATGTTTATTAAACAAGTTGCATTCATGTGTGAAAAGGTATAAGGTATCTCTCAGATCAGATCTCATGTCAGCTTGATTGGTACTAAGACATTTGTCCCTTACTTGTGTCTAGATGGAAACTGGATAAAGCTTAACAACAACAACAACAACAACAACAACAACAAAAAAAAAAAAAAAAAAGAAAAAAAAAAAAAGAAACTGGATAAAGTGCAATTGGGTTTAAAATTCGACCTGTATCCAACAAGAAAGGAGGAAAAACGAGAGCATATGGTTAAGTCTTGGATTGTAACATGAGCGTGTCTATTTTTCCGCGAATCAAAATGAGTATGTGGGTCAAAAGTAGTTCTAGCTTTTGAAGATATCAAAGGATCTAAGCTGGAAGGATAACAAAGATGTCTAGTCCATTGTCAGCCGAGAAAAAAGCAGGTGAGAAAACAATTAGGATTTGTCGACTATACAGTACTATGAAAGGAAATGAATCATCATCACCATCATCTTTAAATGCAAGTTCTTGCACCCGACAAAATTGATAGTAATATTAGATTGGATCATTTTTCCAAGGTTGCTTGTCCTCTTGCCACACACCCCTTGACACTTGTTACTTCACTATCTTGTGTACTACGTTAATATGAGCACAACCATGAATGATTGCAGGGAGAGAGATTAATCCAAATAGGACAGAGTTTACCTTCAAAGACTAATTTAAAAAAGATAAATTTTTCCAATGATATTCATAAAATCATCCACTCGTGCACCACATTAATATAAGCACAATCATGATTATAGCGAAAGAGGATTCAAATTGCACAACTTTACTTCAAACTAAGTTTGGAAGAAAATTCTTCCAATAACATTCATAATATCATCCACTTGATTAATATGATTATAGAAAGAAAGAATCTTAACGTAATAGAGTTCAGTTTCAAACTAAACTAGTTTGAAAGAAAATTCTTCCAATGACATTTATAAAATTATCCGCTTGTATTTTTAATTATATGATCTAATTAATGAGTCTTGTGATTAAATACAAGTGTACGTTTCTATAATTTGGCACATAGTAAGTTGAAAATATTTTCTTTAACCTTTAAAGGAAAACTTTGTTCATCCCAATATATTATTAGACCACAATGGCATGGAATCTCAAATCAAAGAGCATTAATAATTGATACTTGATAGTTGATATATCTACTTAATACACACAAATTAATATATACACGTATCCTTGAAAATTTAATTCGTTTATAATAAAATAGATTATCTAAATCTCAAAGAAACTCGGAAAAAAAAAAAATCTAAATCCCAAAGAAAAAGAAGAAAATGCCATTAGAAATACGGCGTTGAAACATAAACCACTCCAAAATTCCTTCTCTACAATCTGGGAATCATAAAAAACAAAAAACATTGAACCATTCAAATTACAATGACTTCGTCAACGTTTGGATAGAACTAAAAAGTGTTTTTAGTTGTGTTGTATGTTTTCAATGAGTCTCATGTACTGTTTACGGAACTCGCAAGTACTTTATTCAGCAAAAAAAATAACTTTAAAACTGCGTCTTACGGTACTATTCATATATTTAAAAATTATTTTACTACAATATTTTCAATTTTCAGTAATAAGAAGTATCCAAACAAACTGCAATAGATATTGACAAATGGGTGATATACCTTTAATCTACCTTTACGTGTGATCCTTTTCTTTTCTTTTTTTATAGGTTTATATGTGATCCATGTTTAAACATTCATGCATATGGAGCATTGTTTAGCTGTTTGGTACTGTATCTTATACGAGATTAAATTAAATAAATATAAATATTTGATGTAAAAGTCTTTGTTTACAGCCTCCGATAAAATAGTGTCATATTCAATTTTTAAAAATAAAAAATAAAAGAAGCTAACACACATAATCTTTATTCCATTAAAACCATATTCAACCAAGATATTTTAAAATAAACTAGCTTTGTCATATTCGATGTAAAAGTCTTTGTTTACAGCCTCCGTTAAAATAGTGTCATATTCGATTTTTAAAAATAAAAAATAAAAAATAAAAGGAGCTAACACACATAATCTTTATTCCATTAAAACCATATTCAACCAAGATATTTTAAACTAGCTTTGTCACACGCACTTTGTGTGTGCGACGAGGCTTTTTTTATTTATTTTTTGTCTAGTGTCATAATTTGTTTTGAAGGCATGGATTAGTAGGAGGGTGTCTTATTTTGTAGGTATTTTAAGTGGAGTTGGAGATATATATTTACTAGATTGTCCTCAAGTTTTTTCCCTATTAAATATAAGGTTTAAGGGTATTTCTGAACTATATACAAGTTTAGTCCAAAGAAGAGAATTCTCTAATAGATAGTATAGATAATAAATTCATTTGGCCACAATGAATAAATTTTTTTTTTTCTTGATAGAAAAATGAGATTTATTTATTAATATTAAGGAGCATTGTTACAAGCATAGTCCATAGGGCACTCCCAAAGAGTGCCTAGTTGCAAACACTAAACAAATTCTAGTCATTTGCTTTGCTATAGGTATTTGTCAATTTTAAGAAAGATGAACAATAGGAGTCATCTAGATGGAAATCTAAGATTAAAGGGTATGACTACGAATCAAACTAATGTGGAGAGTTTTGGACAACATTTTCTTTAACTTTGTTAAGTCAATAGGGTTAGATTAGCAAATCGTGATCTTTTGTAACACTTAGAATCTTAGTTATTCTTGGTTATATTGAAAAAATAAACAAGTGCAAGACTAATCAGCGTTCAAGCTATAAAAGACCCAAAAAACTCAGAAACTAAACTGCATTGAACTAGAATTTGATTTGAGCTTGACTTGTCGAGATCTACCTAACTCGATTGATCGAAGCTAAAATCTCAACCGATTAAGATTTGTACAGAATTTATTTAGATGTGATTTTTTGTCAGCGGTTTGATCTAGGGTTTCATGGATTACAAGACAAGTATAAAAGCAACCCTAAAGGACGATTTTCGAGACTTTTCGAGAGCCATGTTATTGTACATAGATCTAGAAGTTTTTCAGCTTGAAGCAACAACCAGAGATTTACTTCCATATTGAAGATATGATAATTGAAGTGAAGTTGTTGCAATTTAGTTTACCTTAAAGTTGCTGGTCTAAAATTTGAAGTGGCTTCTTGGAGTCCTGAGTGGATATTCACATACAACAAGATTCAGAATAGAAGAGTTTGTGGATTCAGAACTACATGTGATCATGTTAATAAGTAAGTACTACATGAAGTAGCGATAGATTTATGGTTATGTCTATTGTATAAACTTTCGTTCTATTTTAGTGGATTTTGTTTAACTTGGAATTGTAAGGTTAAATCCCTTGAGGATCTTTACTATGAAATGATTTGTTTCATTAGTTTTCCCTGAGTCATCATATTGTTGTCTTTGTGTAATATGTGATGTTTACCAATTGAGATCTATAGCATAACTGAACTAGTTAACTACTTGGTTAAAATTGGTTTATATTGTCATTTGTCACAACAAGAGCCTAAAACCCTAACAAAAGCTTAATTGTCCCAGTCAATTGTAGCATCTCCTGTAACACCTTCCAGTCTCCAACAGTGTCTTCCATTATTTCTCCGCTCTTGTGCTCTTTCAGCTCAAACAGCTTCAGCAATTTTGTTTGTTTTTGTTTTTTATTTTTTAATATATTGATTAAATAGAGTTAAAAAACTTAAAAAGGTATTTTAATTATGCGTGTTAGTTCGTATTCTTTTTATCGAAAAAATATATAATACGATATTGTTTTATTTGAAGGTGTAAAGTTGGTAGTTTTGTGTTGAATTCTTATTAAATTTAAACTCATACATATACATAGGTGGGATTGGATAATGTGGGTGCATGCAAGGTTTTCAACAATTTCAAAAAAACAATAGCCCTGGTAGAAGATCACCGACATTATAATTGTCTTCTTTTTCATGTTGTACTCAATTTTCTTTCATATTTTTCTTGGTATAGTCCAAAATAGTAAATTTTGTGTTCTTTCTCACTTCCAAATTATGAAAGATTCTTCCATCATGAATATGCACAAAAGACGCGTTAATTTTCTACCCTTAAGGATTAAAAATAATTTCCAAGAAAAGTAAAGCCATTCAATTTCGAGGAATGACCTACATAAGGGCCTTCTAATACCCCGAGTTATATATAGGCCTTCAGAATTTGGTCTATTATCTCACAAAGGAAATTAAGAAAAAAAAAAAATAGGGGGAGTTTTGAATTATAGTCTTTCATGTTTTTAATTCTATTAAAAAAAAAAAAAAAGGCTTCATTTGGCATTTACTAGATATATGGTGTATTTTTGTGGGCAATTGGCATATATGCTACAAATACTAGTTTAAATAATTTTTGATGAACTGCTAGTTTAATTAATTAATATAGTAACTGGAAGTCCTATTACATTATTACAAGGTAATCTAGCATAGATAACAAAAAGTTGGCTCTAACAATAAGAAATGGAAGATGCCACATTTAAATTTTAGAGCCCTCTCCTATGTTGGCACATTAACATTGCAAACCTCAATAGAGCCGTAATAAAGTAACTCCTCAATCATTTGCTCTATATGGTCATCTTCAAGAGGCATAAATTGCTGATTATCAGTACTAGTCTCCACTTGACCCTCTACAAAACCAGTTTGGGCACTACTTTGATGGGAACTCATAGTAAACTGTGGCTCTTTCTTCTGTACAGGTTTTTTGGCCGTTTGACACTTGTGTAGCTTGGCTGTCAAAGTTGCTGAAAGAAGCTTGTTGAGAGGCGCATTGGGATTGTATGGGAAATTGGTACGTGCTTTTGGCCCACACATCAGCCTTGCTGCTTCATCGTATGCTCTTGCTGCATCCTCTGCCGTCTCAAATGTTCCTAGCCATATTCTCGTCTTCCTGACAATTATAAAATGCACACGCAAATGAATTATGAGAACACGAAATATTTCTTTCAAAAAACAACGGTTTTTTTTTTAAAGAAAGGAATAGAATCGAAACGTTTCGTGGATACAAAAAGAAGAAAGAAACATTTCAGAAGTGATTAGAAAAGGGAATTACAATAGAGGATGGCGAATTTCGGAGACCCAAGAGCCCCATTGCCTTTGGCGGACACCTCGGTATCGCTGTTGTGCTCTAGCCATGGTGGACCGTAAGAGAAACGTTTCAAGAGGATTTTTTCGTTTGATTTTCGGGATTCAAAAGCTGTGGAGAGCTAAACGTGGTTGCGTTAACTTATTATGTAGAAGTGTGAGTGAAGTTGTAGAGCAAAGGAGGGTTTATATACGCAGCTTTTGCGGCCTTCTAGCTAGCTAGCTAGCTAGCGATCAGTTTTAGACCTGGTGGTCCCCACTGCTAATTTTAGTCGTCTTTTGATCTTTTCCTTTTTTTATGTTTCATGTTTTTTTTTTTTTTTTTTTTTTTGGTTCATCTTTTGACGTGAGTAATAAAATACAATTTTGCATAAGAATTGCCAGCTATACTAAGGGTGTGTTTGGATAGAACTTATTTTGCTGAAACTGAAAACTGAAAACTGAAAACACTGTAGCAAAATAATAATATGTGAATAGTGCTGTGGGACCCATTTTTAATGAAAAAATTGATAAAAAATGAAATTTGTGGGTCCATGAACAGTGCATATGTGCACTGTTCACTGCAGAAAGTCAACTTTTGCGGTTACTGTTCAATATACTCCAAAACGCGTGAAAAAAAAAAAAAAAAAAGATGAGAAAAACGCAGCTTGGAAACGCAGAAGCTGAATACAAACACACACTAAGAGGGCGTTTGGCCCCCGCGTTCTATGTTTGCGTTTTCTCCATTCACGTTTTCTCCTTCTTCTTCTTTTTGTTTTTTTTTGTTTTTTTTTGGCCCGCATTTGTTGACTTTTGGGGGACAAATTTTACTGTTATGAACAGTAAAAATACTGTTCACGTACTGTGCTGACACTGTTTACATATTAAAAAATATTAAAAATAGGTCTCACGGTACTATTTACACATTTAAAAATTATTTTGCTACAGTGTTTTCAGTTTTCAGTTTCAGCAACAATAAGCTCAATCCAAACATACAAACTACTTTTCTATTACTACTTCAATTTCTACCTCTTTGCGTATTTGATTAATTTTCCAACCTTTTTAGTCCTCTTCACATATGCTAGACCATTGTTGCAAAAGAAAAAGAAAAAATCTCTAAGAGTGTATCTAACCTAAAAGGACCACATCAAACTTAGATTCTTATGTTTATGACAAATTGACATGTCATACCTCGTATGATATTCATTGAAATTGAATATTAAAGAGAAGATAATTATGTGATATATGTGTTACAACTCATTATTTATGTCTTATTGTAATGTGGGTTTCAGTTAGTTTAAAAAGTAAATTTTTTTTTTTTTTTTTGTTGAATAAGAGATCTGAAACTTGAAATCCTCGCTTACACCAAAAATCAATTTGTGTATTGGCTTTATGATAAGAACAATTAGCATGGAGAATACACCATAAGTCGAAATTCGATTATATCTATAAAAACAAATTGTGTCAATGTAGCCCAATTAAGTTGAGCTAGTAAGATAATTTCCTTAAGTTAATTAATTAAACATAAAACGTGTTATTGATTGGTTTTTCTAGTGAAGGTTAATTGCATGAGGTCAAAAGTTTAGATTCATAAGCGAAACACATTATAAATACAATTATCATATCAATTTCAATTTTTTATTATTAAAGTTTTGGCTAGCTGATAAGGCAATCATCCAATCTTTTTTTTTTTTTTTTTTGAAAGCGGCAATCATCCAATCTTTAGTACCACAAGATTGTGACAAAGAATGACATGAAACAAATAAATAAATAAATTGTAAGTCGGCAATGACGAATTCAAATGGATATTTCTAGTTTTTTAGGTATATCAAATCATTCACGTAGTAGTGGAGTTTGTATGTATTGTAGTAGTTAGTGGACAAGGGTACGTGGCTCACATCACTGTTTCTAAACATAGGAAACCTACCCATATGCCATAATGTAATGTGAAGACACAGCCCATGTTTGATGTAATTTTCACGCCCATGGTCTCTCTCTCTCTCTCTGTCTTAGAATTGTAGCGGTTTTATTTGACCCTATATTCCTTTTTGATGCAGTAAGCAATCCATATGAGTCTGCAATAGATATAGATAACATCAAAATTGCACACCAATTTTTTTTTTTTTTTGGGTTTCCTTTATTCACTCCATGATTGGGTCACTTTCACATGCCATACCTTTGTAGGTATTGTAAGTAAGTGTAACTACCACTTCAATTGCCCAAACATCAATGCGTATCTACTGACTAAAATGCTTGTTGTATGATTTTTCTTGTTTAAAATATTATTTCTGTCATTAAATTTTATATGAATTTTTTTTTACACCTAACCTTTTAGAAGTACATTTTTCACTTTTATATTATTGAATTTTATATTTTTCTATTTTAAACTTTATAAAATGATCTTTTTTTCACTACAACAAAATGTATTTTTAATAACAAATTTTAGTAAGGAAAATTTTTTCGTCACAAAAAGGTACCATATAGTGACAAAATTTATATTTTGTCACTATTTATAAAAAAATTAGTAACTTTTAGTAGCGAAAATCAAATTTCGTCGCTATATGTTGTGTTGAACTAAAGCTGCCAAACAAAAATGTAGGCCCCAAACTAAATTCATCTATAGCGACAAATTATTTCATCGCTAAAAGTTTAAGTTTTTTGTGACGAAAACTTTCGTCGCTAAAGGTGTTGCTAAGAACACTATTAGTGACGAAACTCATTTTGTCACTGAATGTGACAAATAGTGACGAAAAAAAGTTGTCACTAAAAATAGGAACATAAAATCAGATGGGAGTATCAGTGACGAATCTGAATTTTCGTCGCTAAAGGTAGCCTATAGTGACGACATACAAGTTGTCACTAAAAGTTTAATACTAAAAACACTTCAGCCCCCCCCCCCCCACACCTTTTTTTTTTTTTTTCACTTTGTTTTCCCTCCCTCACTTGAATCTCAGCCATCACCGTATATCGAGCTTGTCGTGCCATTGTTCGCGACGATTCAAACGCTTCAGCACACCGTTGGCGACGATTCAGCTCGCCGAACGTTCACAACACTTCAGTTCGCGACACTTCATCCTTCGCACCATCTGGCGACGCTTCCGGTGACGCTTCAATACGACGCTTCCAGCGACGCTTCAATACGCAATGCTTCCAGCGACCCTTCACCTCCCACCACAACCGGCAACCCTTCGTGTAATGGGTATTTTTTTCTTTTCTTTTTTTTTTTTTTTTTCTTTTGAGTTAATTTTTGTTTAATGATTCTAGTTCCTTTGGGTTGATTATATATGATCCAAATTTTAGTATGTTTTTCCATGTTGGAAATACATAATTTGTTTTTGTTTTTGTTTTTTTTTTATAAATTTTTTATTGTTCTAGTTGAAACAACAATGGGTGATTACTTATGTGTTTGCTCCAAAATAAGGGAAAGATTACTTGTTTGTTGTGTTGTGTTGCTTGATTGATTTAATTGAAAATGTTAAAGAATTGCTTGCTTTTTAGTAGAAACTTAAGGCATTGTTTTATAGGATTTGGATTCATTCTAGACTCTATGATATAATAATAATGTGTGTTACTCTTTTGCAAGTTTTAGTGATATAAATGTGGTATTTTTGGTGAAAGCTTTTGTATTAATAGTTGTTATGTTGATAATGGTTGTTGAACAGGGGGAAATCTCTAGTTAAACAGTGTTAGTTGCACCATCTTTATGTTGGTGTTGAATTGGGTGAATCTTCACAATTAGGTGAATGGTTGGTGTTGTTTCTCTAAAGAGTTGTTCAGTTGAATGGGTGATTTTTTAATCTGATTTTTCCATTATAGTACAAGTAGTGTTGTTTATGGATTGTGGCTTTTGTTTTCTAGTTTTCATGTGGGGTAGTGATTTTGAAGAATCATATATTTGTGCTAACATTTGGTTGTTTACAAGCTTTTCATTTCCCTGTAAATATCTTTCTTCATTGGCAGTTCTAATTATTGTCTTATCTGCTTGTTTAACTTTTCTTTAACTTTTGTACTTATAAATTTAACTTTTCTTTTGCAGACTAAATACACATTGTTTGCAATAACTTTGGATTTTTTCAAAAAGTTGTAAACTTAGCTTGAGCAAAGTAAGTAAATTCTAGTTAAAAACTTATAAAACTCTACTTGTGATGTTGGAAATTGGATTTGTGGTGGTATGTTGTGTTGGAGTAAACGGGTGGCTTGCATGGTGTTCTGAGGTGGTTTAAATACATATAAGGAGTGTTTTTTATTTCTTGCAAATGTGAATGAGTATTGTTGATTAGCTGTGATGAATAGAATTTTATTTGATTTAAATACTTGTAAAACTCTATACTTGTGATGTTTGTGATTGGTTTTGTGGTGGGTTGTTGTGTTGGAACAAGTGGGTGGCTTGCATGGTGTTATAAGGTGGTTTAAACTAATATTGAGAGTGTTTTTTATTTCTTGTAAATGTGAATCAGTATTGTTGATTAAATGTGATGAATAGTATTTTATTTGATTTCAATACTTGTAAAACTTTATACTTGTTATGTTAGAAATTGGTTTTGTGGTGGTATGTTGTGTTGGAGCAAACGGGTGGCTTGCATGGTGTTATAAGGTGGGTTAAATACATATAGGGAGTGTTTTTCATTTTTTGCAAATGTAAGTGAGTATTGTTGATTAGATGTGATGAATATTATTTTATTTAATTTAAATACTTGTAAAACTCTATACTTGTGGTGTTTGTGATTGGTTTTGTGATGGGTTGTTATGTTGGTACAAGTGGATGGCTTGTATGGTGTTATAAGGTGGTTTAAACTAATATTGTGAGTGTTTTTCATTTCTTGCAAATGTAAATGAGTATTGTTTATTAGATGTGATGAATAGTATTTTATTTGATTTCAATACTTGTAAAACTCTATACTTGTGATGTTGGAAATTGGATTTGTGGTGGTATGTTGTGTTGGAGCAAGCGGGTGGCTTGCATAGTGTTATAAGGTGGGTTAAACTAATATTGGGAGTGTTTTTCATTTTTTGCAAATGTAAATGAGTATTGTTGATTAGATGTGATGAATAATATTTTATTTGATTTCAATACTTGTAAAACTCTATACTTATGATGTTGGAAATTGGTTTTGTGGTGGTATGTTGTGTTGGAGCAAGCGGGTGGCTTGCATGGTGTTATAAGGTGGTTAAACTAATATTGAGAGTGTTTTTCATTTTTTGCAAATGTTAATAAGTATTGCTGATTAGATGTGATGAATAGTATTTTAATTGATTTAATACTTATAAAACTCTATACTTGTGATGTTAGAAATTTGATTTGTGGTGGTATGTTATATTGGAGCAAGCGGATGACTTGCATAGTGTTATAAGGTGGGTTAAACTAATATTGGGAGTGTTTTTCATTTCTTGGAAATGTTAATGAGTATTGTTGATTAGATGTGATGAATAGTATTTTATTTGATTTAAATACTTGTAAAACTCTATACTTGTGATGTTTGTGATTGGTTTTGTGGTGGGTTGTTGTGTTGGAGCAAGCGGGTGGCTTGCATGGTGTTATAAGGTGGTTTAAATACATATTAGGAGTATTTTTCATTTCTTGGAAATGTTAATGAGTATTGTTGATTAGATGTGATGAATAATATTTTATTTGATTTAAATACTTGTAAAACTCTATACTTGTGATGTTTGTGATTGGTTTTGTGGTGGGTTGTTGTGTTGGAGCAAGCAGGTGGCTTGCATTGTGTTATATGGTGGTTTAAACTAATATTGAGAGTGTTTAAGTATTAATATAGACTTGTGCATTCATGAATGGGATAAAACTTTATCTAAGTAGCTTATAGACTTAGATGTTAGAATACATTATGCATGAGTTGTCCTTATTTTACTAAAATAGCTTTCTCCTTGCAATTGTTGTCAAATATGGATAAAAGTTGGATGACAATGGGTAGGACACCTGGTAGCAGATTAAGTCATCCATATATTGAAGGGGTCAATGCATTTATTAATTTTGTAAGGGCGGTTGTGGACTTGAGTGGTAATATTCTATGCCCGTGTATTCACTGTGTGAATTGCTATCGACAATCTCTTCATACTATGTGTATCCATTTGCTTCATCATGGCATTATACAATCTTATATTAATTAGTATAATCATGGAGATTCTCATGTATTGAACGAGAACATTCATGATAATGAAATGTTGGATGATGATCATATGGATGGTATCGATGCCTTGGTAGGTGACCGAATTAGAAGGGAACCAAGAAATGCAACTGAAGATGAGAAAGTGCGTAACTTTGACAAACTTGAGGAAGATGCAAATCGTGAGTTGTATCCAGGTTGCACTGATTATAGTATCTTGAAGTTTGTTATTGAGATGTTGAATGTAAAGGTAATGACCAACTTTAGTAATAAGGGACTTGATATGATGCTAGAATTGCTGACAAAGGTTTTACCAAAAGGTAACTTGGTTCCAAGGTCAACTTATGAAGCAAAGAATATATTACATGACTTGGGCATCTCATGCGAGCATATAGATGCATGCAAAAATGATTGTGCACTATTTTGGAAGGAAAATGAAAACCTTGATAAATGTCTGGTGTGTGAGGCACCTAGGTACAAGGATACATGTGCCCAAGGTAAGAAGATTCCTCATAAGGTATTGCGTTACTTCCCGTTGACACCGAGACTGAGGAGATTGTACATGTCAGGCCAAAGAGCTAATGACATGAGATAGTATATAGACAAACGTGTGGACGATGGAATAATGAGGCATCCGGCTGATAGTGAGGAGTGAAAGGAGTTTGATTTGCAATATCTTGATTTTGCCCTCGAACCTTGCAATGTAAGGCTGGGTTTGGCTACAGATGGATTTAATCTTTTTTGGAATATGAACAACAACTATAGTATATGACCTATCATAATTATCCCCTATAACCTACCGCCTTGGTTGGTTATGAAGGAGCCATATTTTATGTTGTCCTTGCTTATTCCTGGTCCCCATCAATCGGGAAATAAGATTGATATTTACTTGAATCCATTAGTTGACGAGTTGAAGGAGTTGTGGAAAGATGTAGAAACTTATGATGCTTATAGTAAAGAGCATTTTCTGATATGTGCAACTTTGTTGTGGACAATACATGACTATCCTGGATTTGGTAACATGTCTGGGTGGAGGATAAAGGGTTATCATTCTTGTTACACTTGCAACGATGAATCATATTCAGAAGTTTTGAAAAGTAAAATTGGATTCATTAACCATCAAGCTTATTTGCCTATGGAACATCATTGGAGACATAGTCAATTACATAATGGTTTATCGGAGAAATGGAAGAGATCTTTAGAGTTAAAAGTGGGAAAGATACAAGAGCAACTAGATAGAATGCCAAATTTAATTTTAAGAAAGCATCCAAGTAACAAGAAGAGACAACTCATTGGGGAGCCAAATTGGTCAAAGGTAAGTATTTTATACAAGCTTCCATACTGAAAAAATAAGAAGCTTAAGCACAACATTGATGTCATGCATGTGGAGAAGAACATTAGTGAGAGTACTTACGGTACTTTGTTGGGCATTAAGGCGAGAAACAAGGATACTGACAAGACACGGATAGACTTGCAAAATATGAACTTTAGGCACACGTTGTATTTGAAACAATGTCCTGATAGATCATATGACAAGCCTCGGGCTTTCTTTCATTAAGCCCAAATGAAAGGGATGGTTTCTATGACTTTTTGAAATCAGTCAAGTATTTAGATGGCTATGCAGCCAACATATCAAGGTCAGTGAATGCAAAAAATGGTAAATTATCTAGTTTGAAAAGCCACGACTGTCATGTGTGACTACAACGAATTCTTCCAATTAGGTTGCGAGGGTTTGCACATAAAGACATTAATATTGTATTGTTTGAGTTAGGCAGCTTCTTCCAAGACTTATGCCAAAGGATCCTAAAGCGGAGTGAATTAGAGAAACTAGAAGAACATATAGTTCTTATACTATGCAAGCTTGAGAGGTTCTTTCCTCCAGCATTCTTTGATGTTATGGTCCACCTTACTGTTCACTTGCCTCGAGAAGCAATTCTAGGAGGCCGGTACAATATCGGTGGATGTACCCAACTGAAAGGTAATTAGATTCTTTGATGCATCCATCAATTGCATCTTTCCCATGTGGTATAAAATCACATAATGTGCATATTTTTTCCTCGTAGGTACCTTGGAAAATTGAAAAGATACGTTTCCAACCAAGCTCGACCAGAAGGTTCGATTGCAGAGACTTACATTCTCAAAGAATGTATTAACAACTGGTCTTTGTATATTGATGGGATAAAAACTGTGCATAATCGAAGAGAAAGAAATGAAGATTTTGGTGAATCTAGCGAAGGATTGATAGTTTTTTCACAAACTACCCAACCTACAGGTGGTAGGCAAAATGATGGCAACTTATCTTGTGCATTGCTTGATACTGTTCATTGGTACTTATTATACAATAGTCCTGATCTAGAGCCTTATTTAAAGTATGTGATTTCATATGCATGTATTGTTTGATCAAGTTTTGAATATTATCTGCAATGCTTAGCTGAAAATAAGTCACCTTATTTTTAACAGTGAACACAAAAACACATTGCATAATCCTACTGGAGAAGCCATAACTCAAATCTAATGACAAGAGTTTCCTAAGTGGTTCAGAGAACGTGTAAGAAATTTGAAATTTAATCACACACTAATAAAAATTAAACATTTAAATAGTTTTGTTATTGCTTATTACTAATTAATATCACTTGTTGTATGTCATTATAAATGAATAGATTGAAAGTTAACGAGTCACCAGAAGCTACTAAACAATTATGGTCATTAGTAAATGGTCCTAAGTCGCATGTGAAGGAGTACATAGTTTGTATGGTCAATGGTCTAAAGTTCCATACAAAGGACCTAGACAATCGTCGTGTAACCTAAAACAGTGGTGTATGTACTGAAGGGGATCATGAGGGAGAAATGCACGACTTCTATGGTCATGTGTACAAAATTTGGGAATTGGAGTATGTGTTTCGACATAAATTTTTTTTGCTCCAGTGTGAATGGTACAATACTGGTACCAAAGGTCGAAGGAGAATGATAAGAATCGATGCACACTGCACAAGCATTGATGTTACAAGTCGGTGGTATGAAAATGACCCTTTTATACTTCGTAGTCAAGCGAGATAAGTTTTTTATCTTCAAGATATCAAATTGGGTGAACTTTGGAAAATTGTGCAATCCATCCAACATAGGGAAATGTTTGATGTCCTAGAAGTCGGGGGTGGAGAATCCAATGATAATATAGAAGATAGTGACGCATTCCAACAGGAAGCGATTGTTGATGTTGTCTCTATCAATGTTGAGGACAATATTATTGACTATTGTATGGGTGATGTTGAAATTGAGGATGTTTTGAAGGTGGAACTTCAAAAAATGCTAATCAAAATGAAGAGCATGAAATACCTGATGTTGATCTTGATATAGATTATGATATGTAGAGTTCATAACAATTGTCTTAAATGTTGTATGCCTATCTTAAAGTTTTATGCTCGTCTAAGTAGCACTTGTTTTGTACTTATCTTGAACTTGATATGGATATTGATGTGGTCATTTGTTGTGTTGAGTTAGTAGTAATTGTGTTCAAATTTAGCACTTGTAAATTGCTTGATATGGATAATGGTGTGGACTTTGATGTTAAGTTAGCAGTAATTGTACTTATCTTTCATGTCAATACATAGTTTCAAAAAATGCCCAAAAAGGCCAAATACACTCATAACATACCGAGGTATAAGATGACAAGATTGGATAGAATGAGGCAAAACTAAGAGAGGATTGATGCTTTGGGATTGAAGTACATTTCAACTTCTCTAAAGGATTTTGCTCAGTCCAATTGTGCAAAAGGGAAAAGTAGAGCTAGTGTTGTGATAGATGATGATTATGTACCACCTATTGGTGACGATGACAATTATGATGAGTTATCTAATTCTATAATCCATAAGGTGCAATAGATGTTCCATAGGGTAACAATAGACGATAATAAATTTATTGTTCAATTACTTGTAATGATTTTGTTGTTCCATTATATGTATGTTTGTTAGTTACAAATGGCACCAAGACGGCTTACATGTTCGCGAGGTGAGGCATCTATCCCGGTGGTCTAATCTACGGTCCAATCTACGAAAACACCTCTTGAAGCAAATCCTCTCGTCCAAAGTTCTTCTAGTGCAGAGGCGCAGACTACTAGCACATTAACTAGCACGACTAGTAAATGCACCCTGTTTTTACTATTGAGATTATACTTCACTTAATTCAGCTATAATGTACATGGAATGTATAATTTTTTAACATTAATAATGTTTAAATAGGATCTGCTAGTAGAAATACCCATGAAATAACATGTGGTATAGCAGTACGGGCACTTGTTGAAAAAAGTGGTAAGCTACCGGTACGTATAGCTGTAGAGTATGATGCTCCTGTTAGGAAGAATGTGTGCAAGTTTGTCAATCAAATTGGCATACAAGTGTGAAGTAGTTTTTCCAGTTACAATGTGAAAAATTGGAAAAATGTTGATGCTGCTACTAGAGATGTGGTGCTTCAAAATATCGCGGTAAATTTACATTGATAATGTCTAACTCATCTTTGTTGTTATTAAGCATATTAAATTCATATAATAATATTTTTATAATACATATACACTTCATTTTATAGGACCAGATTGAGCTAAAAGGAGATTCCAACTTGGTAACGAAAACATTAAATACAAAATGTGGAAGATTATTGAGTTCCAGCTCCCACAAGTTGCATCAAGCTTATAAAAACCTTGTACAATCTCATGGTGCTGACTATGCAAGAAGCCACCCACCAAAGAATGCCACACTTGAGCTGTGGACTGAACTCATTGATGGGAGATGGACCAATGAGGATTGGTTGGTAAATTATTTATGCGTATATTATTATTATCCAATGTTTATTATATTATGTTGTAAACTGATTAGATTAATACTTAGATGAAGTAAATGTATACTGTTTTATTCATGATCTAATAAATATCTTGAATGTTGTTTATTAGGAAAAATCAAGAAAGAAATCTGAAAATAGGAAGAAAACTTCAGGCAAACATAGATGCAGGACAAAGGCACTTGCTGTTAGGGTTGATGAGGAGGTATGTGTTTTTTCATGTTCTTAAACCTTAGTATATTACATGTGATTAATTAAGTATATCTATCTAACACTTGAATGTTAATTAATCAGAAAAATAATAATGACGGCCAAGTTCCTAAATTGGCAAAAATCTTCAAAGATGTTCATTTCAATCCAAATACAAATATGTGGATACACCATACGTATATGTATCATTCCATCCCTATCAGCCCATCCCTTTCATGTTTGTAAAGCTATAACATATGTAGTATTAATGTTGTGATTGTTTGTTTCTTTCTCTCTTTCAAATGATAGGAAAATATTCTCAAAGTGCAAAAGGATCATTGTCAAGATCCTAATACAATTTCCCTTACACAAGAGGAGATCTCAAACTTGGTTTTTAAGAAGAAGAAGTCTGGTATTGTAAAAGGACTTGGCATGAGACCTTCCTCTTCTCTAGTAACCATCGTCTCATATAATTCCTCGATGGAGTATATCCAAAAGCTAGAAAATGAGATAAATGAGCTCAAAGAGGCAAGAGCTAGGGACCAAGAGGAGCGAGCTAGGGACCAAGAGGCACGAGCTAAGCAAGAAGAGGTTCAAAAGAATATTTTAACTTTTTGAGGAGGAAGGGTTATGATAACGCTCTTACCTATGGGGGTGGTTCAACTTCAAGTTAAAACACTTTTTTGTTAGTACTTTATTTTAACAATTGACCCACACTACATGGTGTGACTACTCTTAATGCATTGTTAGAAATGTTTCTTATAACAAGTTAATGTTTTTACTTTACGATTTTAACGTAGCATTGTTTTTATATTTGTGCAGATTTCTTATTGGTGGCTTTTAGGAGATTTACTTTTGGCATTACTTGAAGACATATGAGGACATCTTCCGTTAGTTCTAATTATATTATGCAACACTTTTTGTATTGTTATAAAACATCTTGAGTTATAGTATATGTTGCAAACAATTATTGTATGGAAGGAGTTTGAATTGGATTCTTGTTTTATTTTTTACTTGTGGAATGCATGGATATTTTTTTTATAAATGTGTTGTTGAAATAAATGTATTATTCAAATGTGAGGTTTTAATAATGTAATAACAGTTTACAGGTTAATATCAAAGCCATGAAAAAATTAAAATCAGAAAATAATTTTTACCGATGAATTTTTCGTCACAATTATAGCAACAAAATTTTTTTTTAGTGACGAAATATTTCATCGCTAAATGTAGCAAAATTTTGCAAGAAATGGTTTTAGTGATGAAACTTTTCGTCGCTATATGTGCCTAGATTTTCTTAAAAATAGTTTTAGTGACGAACTTTTTCGTCACTATATGTACCCGAAAATAGTTTTAGTGACAAAATTATTCGTCACTAAATATGATTTAATAAACTAAAGTGTTTTTAGTAACGAAATTTTTGTCGCTAGGACTTTTAGCGACGGGGTTTCAACGAAGAAATGAATTTCGTTGCTAAAAGTCCGATTTTGTTACTAAAGGTCCTTAGCGATGAAAAACTAGACTTTTAGTGACAAATTTTTTTGTCACTGAAAATATGTTTTGTTGTAGTATTTTTTCATCCCTAAATTATTGGAATAAGTCCTTTTTTGTTTCTCTATTTTTTTTGTACTTAAATTATTGAAAAAAGCTTTTTAAAAAGTTTAGGAATGATAAATACACTTTTAAAAGATTAGAGACGAAAAATGAAATTCATAAAATTTGGTGATAGAAATAATATTTTAGTTGTTTTTTCTTTTTCTTTTTTGGATAAATATGTTGTATAAAATTTGAGCTAAGCTGATAATTTAATTATGTTACATCATGTCCCTTAGCTAATAATAAATAAATAAATAAAAGTTACAACATGTCCCGTGGTAACTCGAGTGGGATGGGTGATCTCTATGCACACCCGGAGCTTTGATGACTATATATATATATATATATATATAGATATATATTATATTGATGAGGAATATTTTGATTAATTCCAAGCAACCCTTCAGGAAGGTGCTTTTCTTCCCAAATAAGTTGGTCCTCCGAAGAGTAACTACTCACCAGAAGTGGAAGACCAAACGCGACCAACATGTACACATGGCATGGCTAAAAGCTGACGAGTACAACCAAAAACCCAACTCATGTTGCAATGCCTACATTGCTTAAGACTCTCCCACATGCATATGGCTATCGGTGATAGGATAAACTTTATCTCCTACAAAACAGCTGAGGGTAACTTCTCTCTCCTTGTGGATCATTTACAGGATAGTTCCCAACTCCTACACGTTAGCTAGGGGATAACTCCATATCCCTACAATTCAGCTAATGAGATTATCCAAAAGCTCCTATATAAACACTGAGGCACTCCAATCCTAAGGTACGCAAAAAATACTTCTCAGAAACTCCTCTCCAAGAAAGTTCATTATCAGTTTCTGACTTAACATTCGAAGGGTCTTAGGCCGGCACTACACCGGTGCACTTCAAAGGTGTCTTTATTTTTTGTAGGTTCACTACTCTTCACCCCTCACAGAAGACAACGAGTTTGGGTGATAGACCTACTAAAGATTTAGAGCATCATCAGTTGGCGCTGTCTGTAGGAAATGAGTGATTAGCCATCGCTTTATCCCTAAGACAAAAGGTCTTGTGGTCCAAACTCGATCAATGGCATTAGTCAACCCTAAAACTGGAAATTCCCCCACTGCTATAGAGAGGCAACTGCAAACACTTTTAGTTGTAGTTGAAAAACTTATGTAGCAGAATGAAGCCTTAATGCTGCAAAACCAAGTGCTGGCAATACAATTTGAAAAATTGTGAGAGCAACAGCTCGAACCCAACAATCATCAAGAGTGTAGCAACAATCACTAGACTGGAAATGAATGTCGTGAAGAGGGCGAGGCAGAAAGCAATGCGCCTAGTAGGCAAACCAGAAGAGAAGACGCACCACCTCGAAGACCCGACATAGGCAACACGTGATGGGAAAATGAGATGAAGGCGATGAAGGACAAGATGGACCTCAGGATGAACGCTATGAAGGGATGAGCGGCCACACTAGATGACTTGGTACACCACATTGATTCCCTTTTCACAGCATAAATTACATCTTGCCCTTTATCACCAAAGTTCTGGATGCCGACTTTAGAATCTTATGATGGGGCAAAAGATTTGCTTGACCATTTTGAATCTTTCAAGACTCTCATTTACCTCCAAGGTGTCCCTGACGAGATAATGTGTAGGGCTTTCCCTACTACCTTTAAAGGGTCAGCACGAGTTTGGTTCAGCAAGATCAAGCCAAACTCTATATCAACCTTCAAAGAGATGAGCAATAGCTTCATCACCCACTTTATCAGGGGACAAAGGCATAAATGCTTAACGCACACATTGATGCAGATCAGGCAGAGAGAAGACAAGAGCCTGAGATCATATGTCACTCACTTTAAAAAGAAGCCTTGCTGATAGATGAAGCAGATGAGATGGTCCTTGTAATTGCTTTCTATAGTGGGCTCAAGGAAGGAGAGTTCCGCTTCTCGGTGCTGAAGAATGAGCCAAAGACATGGCTGATATGCTTTTTAAAGCAACAAAGTACATGAATGTAGAAGATGCGCTTATCACCCGAAAGGACGTGAAGGGTAAGAGGAAGAGAGACAACACGGAGGATGCCCGATTTGATGCTAGGAAAAGGACCTCCCGCTACAAAAGGAGGAAGGATGATAGGAGGATGAAGCCTCCCTCTGGACGAATCATTAACTTCACTCCCTTGAACATTCCCCTAGATCAAGTGCTGATGCAAATTGGAGATGATCCCTTGCTTAGATGTCCAGGAAAGCTAAAGGGAGACCTAAGCAAGTGGTCCAAGGATAAGAACTGTTGCTTCCATCGTGATTATGGTCACAATACCTCCAACTGCTACGAGTTAAAGAGTCAAATCGAAGCCCTCATCAGGAAAGGAAACCTACAACGGTTTGTCAGAGGCAAGACAGATGAGCAACCACCTCAAGGAGTGGAACACCCAAGGAGAGTAGAGGAGCGACCTATAGCACCTCTAGGAGAGATAAAAGTAATTGTAGGAGGCTCAGCATCAGGTGGAACTTCTAAGGCGTCAAGGAAAGCATACTTGTAGATGGTATAAAGTGTTCAAATTACTGGACAACTTCGTAAGCAATGTAGGATGGAGGACTCTCCCATCACTTTTATCGAAGAAGACACCAAATGGCTCCATCACCCGCATGACGATGCCTTGGTGATCACCCTGACAATAGCTGATTACACCACTAGGCGAGTCTTGGTAGACAATGGGAGTTTCGCAGACATCCTTTATTGCCCAGCATTTCAAGAAATGAAGATTGATAAGGAGTTGCTCAAGCCAACAAACACCCCGTTGTTGGGCTTTGGAGGAATGAAAGTGCACCGAATTGGAACAGTCACCCTAGCCATCACCGTTGGCATATACCCAAGATAGCGAACTAAGAACGTTGACTTTCTAGTAGTCGACTACTCTTCGGCTTACAATGCCATAATTGGAAGACCAACTCTTAACACATTGAGAGCCGCCACTTCTACATATCACCTCTTAGTCAAGTTTCCTACAGAGTACGGTGTAGGAGAAGAAAAAGGAGATCAAGCCGCCACAAGGGAATGCTACATAGCCATGCTCGACATGGAAGAACAACTATCCACCATGAGCATTGAAGATCGATAATTAGCAGTAAAGCCAATGGAGAAACTGGAAGAAGTTACTCTAGACAATGATCACCTCGAAAAGGTTATACATGTAGGAACTCATGCACTGGACACAACTCATCAGGAGTTGGTGCTCTTCCTAAAGAGTAACATCGATGTGTTCGCATGGGGTCATGAGGACATGCTGAGACTTGAACCTAGAATAATGGTTCACAGTCTCAACATGTCGCCATCTTTCCCTCCAGTCTGACAAAAGAGGCGTGTCTTCACCCTCGAAAGAAATGAAGCTGATGGAACACAAATTCGTCAGTAAGAGTGAGCAGATGGAATCCCTTGTAGAATGGGAAGGTTTGCTCGATGAGGGCCACCGGTGTGGTGCATGCCACAAAGTCTCCGATGCCAAAGTTAGGATAACAATCAAACACAGTAAAGAAGTAAAATGTAATTTCAGAGTATTTTTGCATATATCCTCTTCTGTTGGTTGTATGAGAGTTTTATACCTGAGGCCTTAGGGGCTAGCCGTTGGGGCTGTTAATGCTCTCTGAAGTAACGCCCCTGGTCCAGTAATGAGACTTTTAAGAGGCTCCCAACGGTCTGCTTGGTCGGTTTAGTAACTGCTCAGGTCATTGATTGACTGCATTGAATGACCTCCTGCCTTCATCAGTGATGATGGCTATCTTCGTTGTTTCTGATGACCTCGTCATGGATGATCCCTTCGTCATTAATGTTATCTTCGTCAGTGGGATGTAGAATCGTCATTCCTGTCAGTTGCCCCCCAGGTTCTGGGGTCATCGGTGACACGTCATGACGATCACAGAAGATGAAAAGTTTTTCTTGTGACTCTTGGGGTTCTGTTCCGCTTTTAATGCTTAGTGGCGGCGCTACACGCAATCATGGCCACGTGGCGCGTGATGATCTGTGGAATTAATGGCATGACCCTTGGGTTTCCCGCTGGTTTTTCAATCGTTTTTGGCCCACATTTAAAACTTCTCCTCTTTAATCTTTCTTCTACTTCTCAGAGAGCAAAGACAGACCAATTCTTCAGAGCATTTTCTTGGGACTTCCTTTCTTCTTCAAATTTCCTTGCGCTGTGCCTCTGCTGTTCCACCATTGGAGGTACGTTTCTCTTTCCTTTTTCTTTCTTCTTTTTCTTCTTTTACTGTAGCATAATTTCTGATTTGCTATTCCCTTTTGCTTCTATTCTGTTGTTGGTCTTTGTTTTTCTTTTGGGGTTTTAATTTCGTACCTTATTCTTCTGCCCTCCGATTTCTGCATTTTCCATGGTTGATAGCTTGGGGGTTAGGATAGCTTGCCCGTCGATCTCCTTCCTTTTTGCGCGTCTAGGGGGGTCTTTGGGTACTTACCCGTTTTTAGAAAATTTCGTGTACGAAGGCAATAGTCTGAGCGTGGTTTTGGGCGAATTGTTGCCCTTGCTCCGTCAATCGCTTAATTGGTTCGAGGGTTTAGGAGGGAGAGAATTGATGTCTGAGGTTAGGTCTAGTGACCTTGAGACTGGGCTATCATCCAGTGGTGGCCCGGCTGAAGGAGATACAGCCGTCTCTGGCCCTCGAGAGGTTAGGGCTTTTTATGCCCTTAATGAAATTTGTGGTCTGGATGACGAGACCGTAAATAGATTCAAGGATAGGTTTCAATTTTCGTCTAGGGTTCGTGTTCGTCTACCCAGGGAAGAAGATAGGGCCTGTCACTTTTTTCCAGGCGAAATATGCTTTTACGAGTCAACCTTCACCTGTGGGCTTAGGCTCCCCGTCCACCCATTCCTGATGGAACTTTTAGATCACTTTGGTATAGCTCCCGGGCAACTCATGCCTAACTCGTGGAGGATCGTCATCAATTGTATGCAAATATGGTTGGCCTCCAACGGGGATATGATCAGGATAGGCGAGCTCACCTACCTGTATCGTTTGAAAGAGTCTAAGGAGTGGGGGTATTATGAATTAATCCCTTGGGAAAGAAAGACTAGGATCGTCAAGGGATTGCCCTCGTCATTCAGGTATTGTAAGTCGCGCTTTTTCTTTGTGTCTGGGGACGACTTCGAGACTCAATCCAGCAGTGATTGGGGTGATATCCCGAGGTTGCTCCGTCGGTGGGGAACCCCGACCTTAGGTGCGTCAGTATTTCTCCCCGTCGTTTCAATTTTGCCAATTTTGAGGCTCTGGTCTTGCTAACTTCTTTGTTTCTTTGTTTGGTATAGTCAAGAGACGGCCTGGACTGAAGAGCCGGTATAAGGAACGTATAGAGACTGCGATCGGGTACGCTGAGACGATTGAAAGCTGGGACGAGCTGGTTGACCCCTGGTCTCTTGCATTTTACAATCTCGGTCCTGACCCGTCTCCCTTCGTTCTTCGTCAGCTCGGCATTGAAGTTAAAAAGAGTAAGTTTTGACTTCGTCAATGTTTGATTCTTCTTATGTACACTTAAGCAATCTTTGACTGGCATTTTCTTCTTGCAGAGATGGCGACAAAATTCAACAAGGACATGTATGCAAAGATGAGATCAAAGAAGGACGAACCACTGTCCAATCTGGGGAAGAAGGCAGTGCGAGTTACCGGGAAAGGTCCTGCTTCCATGCCCCTTAGTATCGTCCCTTCTATTGCTTCCGAAACGACGAGGACTGTCTCCCCGACCGTCTCGATAGAGGAGATTCCTACTCCCGGCTCCAAAAGGCCGCGTGTAGTTGGCAAAGGGAAGGAGAAGACTGATACTCGTTCGTCCACGTCCACCATTTGGGATGACGAGACGTTGGCCGTAGAAAGGGCTCATGAGGTCGTCACTCCGGCGGACTTGAAGGCTCTTTCTGACATGTCCCTAAACGATGTGGCTTCTCGTCATGTCCACAAACTCGTCCAGGTATGGAGTTCTTCCTTCTATATTTCATCATTTTTTTTTTTTTTTTTTTTTTTTTTTTTTTTACAGACGACTTCATAATTTCCTCCAGGTGTTGGGAGAGAGCCTCCATATTACCACTGAATACCTCACTCAAGGGGCCAAGGTGGCGTCTCTGACAACCCGGATGGAGGCCTTGGAGAAAGAGAGCTCTGACCTGAGGACGAACCTGATCACCTCCATGGACGAGGCAACGACTTTGAAGGAGAAGGTCAAAGTGCTGGAGGACGACCTCAGAGTTGAGCGCGGGTTGACTCAGGAGAAGGACGAGCAGCTTCTTGCAGCCAAGGAGAAACTTGTGACCATCGCTGCTCGATCTGTGGAGGCTTTCCAGACCACTGACGAGTACAATACTGTGCTCTTCAGTTGGTATTTCAAAGGTTTCGAGCTTCTTCGGAGGTATATGATCAAGCATCCTTCTGGAGTGAACCTGGAGAGTCTGGACTTGGAAGAAGTTGACAAGGAAATGGCTCTGGATGAGGCGGCTTCATCTTCTGCCCCTGGTGATGACGCGCCTGAACCTGTTGCTGACGTACTGGCCAGTGAAGGCACAGCCGATGCCTGATTTGGATACTTAGAAATTTTTTGTTTTATGGTGGGTGCCCGTCTTGTTTTGGGCCTTTTCTTTTTGTAAATCTAATTTCAAAACAGTTAATTTTATTTTGAAAACAATGATAGTGGCCCAGTGGTTATGGGCTGGAATGAAGCGTACTTACTTTCCCTCTAGATGTTTTGGCTGATTTACATCCGTCTACAATTTTGTGCTTTGTTAATTAGTTGTTGCATCCTGTTTTGATTTGATGTACTGCACTCTTTTCTCCGTCAACTGACTCCTGCCACTTGTGACTTTAAGGGGGTGCTGCCTGGGCGACTTATGTCCGTCCAGGCGGACTCTTGTCACTTATAATTATTATGTTTTTTTTTTTTGTCGTCAGTAACTTACATCCGTCAAGGCGGAATCTTGTTACTTAATCTTTTAACCGTACTACGATGGTCGTCGGTAACTTACATCCGTCAAGGCGGAATCTTGTTACTTAAGTCTTTTTAACCATGCTACTATGGTCGTCGGTAACTTACATCCGTCAAGGCGGAATCTTGTTACTTAGTCTTTTAACCACCCTATGGTGGTCGGTAACTTACATCCGTCAAGGCGGAATCTTATTACTTAGTCTTTTAACCATGCTACTATGTTCGTCGGTAACTTACATCCGTCAAGGCGGAATCTTGTTACTTAGTCTTTTAACCATGCTACTATGGTCGTCGGTAACTTACATCCGTCAAGGCGGAATCTTGTTACTTAGTCTTTTAACCATCCTATGGTGGTCGTCAGTAACTTACATCCGTCAAGGTGGAATCTTGTTACTTAGTGATTTATAGGCCTCATGGTCGACCAGTACTGCCTGCGCAGAAACATCAGGGGAATAATACTTTTATTAACTTCAATAAAGAATGCATTCGTGTATTACATTTACTCATGGTATTTCTTTAAATGCTCAATGTTCCAAGGACGAGGGAGCTTTTGTCCATCCATAGTTTCCAGATGGTAACTTCCTTGTCTAGAGTAGTGAATGACGCGATAAGGCCCTTCCCATGTAGGGCCCAGCTTCCCTTGAGTAGGGTCTTTAGTCGCTATAGTGACTTTGCGAAGGACGAGGTCCCCTATGTCCAGACGCCTGAGTTTGACCCTCTTGTTGTAGTACTCGGCGATCTTTTTTTGATACTTTGTCATTCTACCGGACGCATTGTCTCTTACTTCATCCAGGCAATCCAGGTTGAACCGCAGTTCCTCGTCATTGAGTCCGTCTCTGAAAGTTCCTCGTCTGATGCTTGTTACTCCAACTTCTACTGGGATTACTGCCTCTGTGCCATAGGTAAGCCTGAAGGGTGTCTCTCCTATTGGGGTTCTGGCTGTAGTCCTGTATGCCCACAGGACACTAGGTAGTTCTTCTGGCCAGGCACCTTTTGCTTCGTCCAGCTTGGTTTTGATTATCTTGAGCAGCGTCCTGTTCGTTACTTCCGTCTATCCGTTAGCCTGAGGATGTCCCGGGGATGAGAACTGATTCTTGATCCCGAGGTCCGAGCAGAAGTCTCTGAAGCCTTGGCTGTCGAACTGCCTCCCATTATCAGATATGATCGTCAAGGGAATCCCGAACCTGCAGATTATGTTTTTGCACACGAAGCTCCGGATCCGAGCCTCAGTGATGGTTGCTAGGGCCTCTGCTTCAACCCATTTTGTGAAATAGTCAATAGCAACTAGAAGGAATTTTACCTGACCTTTACCTTGGGACAGAGGACCGACGATATCGATTCCCCATTGTGCGAACGGCCATGGGGAGGCTATGGTCGTCATTTTCTCCGCTGGAAGCCGCTGCACATTCCCATACCGCTGACATCTGTCGCACCTTCTGATGATATCAACAGCATCCCCCTGCATGGTTGGCCAAAAATACCTCGCTCTTATCACCTTGTTGACTAGGGATCTGGAGCCGGCATGGTCGCCACAGATTCCTCCGTGTACTTCTTCCAGGATGTATTTGGCCTCGTCCTCGTCGACACACTTTAGATAGGGCATAGAGAAGCCTCTCTTGTACAAGACGTCATTCAGGATCGTAAACCTGGCTGCTCTCTTCTTAACCTTTCTGGCTTCGTCAGTATTCTGAGGTAGGTGCCCGTCCTGGAGGAAGGATATTATGGGCGTCATCCAGGTGTCTGTGCTCTGGATGGAGAACACCGCCACCTCTTCAATACTCGGGTGTTTCTGGATCTCTATTGCCATGTCTGTGCTCGTCTTCCCTTCTTCTGATGACGCTAGTTTTGATACTTCGTCGGCCCCAATATTCTGGCTTCTTGGTATCTGGACGAACTCCACTGTGTCGAACTCTTGAGTTAGTTGCCTTGTCAGTTCAAGGTATTTCTGCATCCTTTCTTCCTTTGCCTCGTACTCTCCACTGATCTGTCCGATTACCAGCTTTGAATCACTCTGGATCAGCAAGTTTTTGGCACCAAGAGCTTTCCCAAGCCTCAAGCCCGTCAATATTCCTTCATACTCGGCTTCGTTATTGGTGGCTGGGAACTTCAGTTGAACCCCATATTTCATCACTTCTCCGTCGGGGGTGGTTATGACGACCCCTACTCCCCCCCTCTTTTGGGCTGACGAACCATCTGTCTGTATTGTCCATTTATCAACCTCGTCCGTAATTCCATCTTCGTCTGGAAGAGTGAATTCAGCGATGAAGTCAGCCAGAGCTTGTGCCTTGATAGCTGCTCTTGGATGGTACTCGATGTCAAATTGGCTGAGTTCGATTGCCCATTGGACCATTCTCCCTGCTGCTTCTGGTTTGTTCATTGATTTCTTAATTGGTTGATCCGTCATCACAAGGATAGGATTTGACTGGGAATACGGTCTGAGCTTGCGCGAGGCTACTATAAGTGCAAACGCAATCTTTTCGATCCTTGGGTACCTGAACTCAGCTTCTTGAAAGGCTTGGCTGACATAGTACACCGGGAGTTGCTTCTTGCCTTCTTCTCTAATCAAGGCTGCGCTTACTGCCGAGGCTGACACCGCCAGGTACAAGTATAAGTTCTCCCCTCCTTTGGACGGGCTCAGGAGAGGTGGACTGCTCAGGTATTGCTTCAGCTCTTGGAACGCTGCTTCGCATTCGTCGGTCCAGGCAAAAGCCTGCTTGAGGGTTTTGAAGAAGGGCAGGCATTTGTCTGTGGCCCTAGAGACGAACCTATTTAGAGCTGCTATCCTTCCTGTAAGTTTTTGTACATCCTTGACAGTCTTGGGTGAGGCCATGTCAATGATAGCTCGTACTTTTTCTGGATTTGCTTCTATTCCTCTCTGGGACACCATGAATCCCAAGAACTTTCCCGAGGCTACCCCAAAAACACATTTGCTTGGATTCAACTTCATCTGGTGTTTTCTCAGGGTTACAAAAGTCTCCTCCAGGTCGTCCAGATGAGCGAGCTCCTCCTTACTCTTGACGAGCATATCGTCCACGTATACTTCCATGTTCCTGCCAATCTGTTGGCTGAACATTTTGTTTACCAATCTTTGGTACGTAGCTCCAGCGTTTTTCAACCCAAAATGCATCACCTTGTAGCAGTAGAGTCCTTGGCTTGTGATGAAGGCAGTCTTCTCCTGGTCTTCTTCGGCCATCTTTATCTGGTTGTACCCTGAGAAGGCGTCCATGAATGTCAGTAGCTTGTGTCCGGCAGTGGAGTCCACGAGCTGGTCTATCCTTGGTAGAGGGAAGCTGTCCTTTGGGCATGCTTTGTTCAGGTCGGTGAAGTCTACACACATTCTCCACTTTCCGTTTGCTTTCTTTACCAGGACGACGTTGGCGAGCCATTCTGGATAATATACTTCCCGGATGAATCCAGTCGTCAAGAGTTTGGTTACTTCCTCTGCCACTGCCTGATCTCGTTCTGGAGCGAAGGTTCTTCGTCGTTGCTGAACGGGCTTCCTGCTGGGGTCCACATTCAGCCTATGCTGGATGACTTCTGGGGATATGCCTGGCATGTCCTCGTGACTCCATGCAAAGACATCTAGATTCCCCTTAAGGAATTTTATGAGTCTCGTTCTCATCTCGGGGCTTAGCGTCGTCCCTATCCTGGTCGTCTTGTCCGCATTTCCTTCTACCAACTCCACTGCTTCCAGGGTCTCCATCCCGTCCTCCTCTTTTTCTTCAATCGTCCACTTGTGGTTCTCCTTTCTTGCCAGTACGGCCTGATAGCATTCCCTTGCCAGGACTTGGTCACCCTTCACTTCACCCACACCGTTGTCTGTTGGGAATTTCACCTTCAAACAGTAGGTCGACGTCGCCACTTTCCACTTGTTTAAGGTGGGCCTCCCAATGATGACACTGTAGGACGAGGGGCAATCTACCACCAGGAAGTCTACTTGTTTGGTCAACTGCAATGGATAGGTCCCTGCTGTCACCGTCAGAGTCACTATTCCCCTGGGGTAGACCCTGTCTCCACTGAAGCTGACGAGCGGAGAGTCAAAAGGGCGGAGCCTTTTTGGATCTAATCTCAACTGCTGGAAGGCTGGGAGGTAGATGATATCCGCTGAGCTCCCGTTATCAATAAGGATCCTTCTGGTATTAAACCCTTCTATATTCAGCACTATGACTAGGGGATCGTTGTGAGGCTGCTTTACTCCCCTGGCGTCTCCTTCATTAAAGGACATGTCTTGGTATGTTCGTCGGTGCTTGGACGGAGGCATGGTGTGGACGCTGTTCACCTGTCTGTGGCATGCTTTTTTGAGTGATTTAAATGATCCTCCTGAGGATGGTCCTCCCGTGATCGTATTTATCTCCCCGATCACTTTGCGTGGAGGTTGGGACGGATGGTCGTCATCCCGAGTAAAGGACTCATGTTGGGTCCTGTTGTCGTCTCTGAACTTGCTATATTCTCCTTTCTTTACATATTTCTGTAACTTTCCTTTCCGTATTAATTCCTCTACTTGTTCCTTCAGGTCTCTGCAATCTTCTGTGTTGTGGCCGTGGTCTCTATGGAACCGGCAATACTTGTTCTTGTCACGTACGTTGGGGGACGAATGTAATGGCCTGGGCCATTTGAGATAATGCTCGTCCTTGATCTGCGTGAAAATCTTGTCAACAGGCATAACCAAAGGAGTAAATTTTACCTGACGAGGATTTTTGTCGTCTCACTTTCTATTCCCGTCATTGTTCCGACGTTCTGGTCTGTCTCTCTTTTGCCCTCTGCGGTCGTCTTCCCCTTTGGACTTGTCCCCTAGTCTCTCAGTATCTTTTATGGCAGCTAGAGCATCTTCCGCATTCATGTACTTTTGTGCCTTCAGGAGCATCTCAGCCATTGTATTCGAGGGGTTTTTTGCAAGGGAGGCCACAAGGTCTCTGGATCTCAACCCTGCTTTGAAGGTCGTCAGCTGCACCTTGTCATCAGCTTCGTCCACTTCCAGAGTTTCCCGGGTGAATCGCTTGACATATGACCTCAGAGTCTCCTTCTCTCCCTGTCTTATGGTGAGTAAGTAATCTACTGGTCTCCTTGGGCGTTGTCCCCCTATGAAGTGGCGCAAGAAAGCACTACTCAGCTGGTCAAAGTTGTCTATGGACGAGTTTGGCAACTTAGTAAACCACTCTCTTGCAGCTCCTTTGAGAGTCGTAGGGAAGGAACGACACAATATCTCGTCAGGTGGCTGTTGAAGACCCAGAGTCGTCTTAAAGGTAATAAGATGATCCTGAGGGTCCTTGAGTCCGTCGAATGGCTCTAGTTGAGGCAGGCGAAACTTTGACGGCACGGGGCAATCAAGTACCGCTGCAGTGAAGGGCGAATCTGTAGCCCTTATCATTTTGTCTACGCTCCGGTCTGTCTTTTCTTTGATAGCGCTCCTTAGTTCGTCCATCTCTTTCCTCATTTCCCGAAGAAGGTCTGAGTTCTGTTCGTCCGGAGTAGTTGGTCTCCGGGGGGTTTCCCTCTGTTGGCTATCCCCCTCTCCCTCCGTGTTACCCTTGGACCGGTTTTCTTCCTGTTGAGCTTGTTGAACCTGCTGGAGCCGCAGCTTCATTTCCTGGTTCTGTCTGGTGAGTTCCTCAATGGTGGCCGCAAGGGCTTGAACTTGCTGGGCCAAGGTTGCTGAATCGGGGTTGGATTCCATCTGGATATGGAGAATTGATGGAAACTACGTTTTCGAATGTGAATCTGAAAACTCGTCCCCACAGACGGCGCCAAACTGATGGAACACAAATTCGTCAGTAAGAGTGAGCAGATGGAATCCCTTGTAAAATGGGAAGGTTTGCTCGATGAGGGCCACCGGTGTGGTGCCTGCCACAAAGTCTCCGATGCCAAAGTTAGGATAACAATCAAACACAGTAAAGAAGTAAAATGTAATTTCAGAGTATTTTTGCATATATCCTCTTCTGTTGGTTGTATGAGAGTTTTATACTTGAAGCCTTAGGGGCTAGCCGTTGGGGCTGTTAATGCTCTCTGAAGTAACGCCCCTGGTCCAGTAATGAGACTTTTAAGAGGCTCCCAACGGTCTGCTTGGTCGGTTTAGTAACTGCTCAGGTCATTGATTGACTGCATTGAATGACCTCCTGCCTTCGTCAGTGATGATGGCTATCTTCGTTGTTTCTGATGACCTCGTCATGGATGATCCATTCGTCATTAATGTTATCTTCGTCAGTGGGATGTAGAATCGTCATTCCTGTCAGAAGCCATAGCTGAAGAAATGCAAAAACTACTAGCCGCGGGGTTTATCAGAGAGGTCCATTATCCAGACTAGCTCTCTAATATGGTGATGGTCAAGAAAGCTAATGGTAAGTGGAGGATGTGCGTAGATTTTACTAATCTAAACAGAGCATGCCTGAAAGATAGTTACCCCCTTCCTCATATGGATCAGTTGATAAACGCTACAACTAGTCATTAACTCTTAAGCTTCATGGACGCTTTCTTGGGGTACAACTAGATTAAGATGCATGATTTTGATCAAGAGAAGATGTCCTTCATCACTAGCCAAGGGTTGTTCTGCTACAAAGTCATGCCATTTGGCCTGAAGAACTCTGGGGCTACCTACCAATGGCTAGTGAACAAGATGTTTCAACCCCAAATAGGAAGGAACGTGGAAGTGTATGTAGATGATATGCTAGTGAAGAGTAAGGAAGAGAGTCAGCACTTGGATGACCTTCAAGAAACATTCGAAATGCTCCAACGTTATAACATGAAGCTCAACCCAAACTAGTGTGCATTTGGTGTCTCGTCGGGCAAATTTCTAGGTTTCATGGTTTCATAACAAGGCATTGAAGTTAATCCAGAAAAAATCCAAGCCATTTTGGATATGGAACCTCCTAAGAACATCAAGGAAGTATAAAGCTTGAATGGAAGAGTAGCGACTTTCAACAGGTTTGTGTCAAGAGCAATAGAAAAATGCCTACCATTTTTTAAAACGTTGAAGAAAGCCTTTGAATGGACTGATGATTGTTAAAGGGCCTTCGAGAAGCTAAAGACTTACTTGTCATCTCCCCCCTTACTCAGCTCGTCAAAACCGAATGAGGAGCTTTTCCTTTATTTGGCAGTATCACCTACTACCGTCAACTCAAACTTGATTAGAGAAGAAGAAAGGGCACAGATGCCTATGTACTACACTAGTAAAGCTTTGAAGGGAGCCAAATAGAGATACCCCCTATTGAGAAAATGGCTCTCGCCCTGGTTACGGCTGCCCACAAGCTCAAGCCGTACTTTCAAGCTTATACCATAATCATCCTGACAAGCAAACCACTAAAGAAACCCATGAATAGCCTTGACGCAACAGGAAGAATGGTCATTTGGGCCATCAAACTAAGCGAGTTTGATGTGTAGTACCGGCCAAGAACAGCCATCAAAGCATAAGCTTTGGTAAACTTCGTGGCAAAATTCACACCTATAAACAACGGGGAAGGCGAGGAATGGGGGGTAGCACCATGGGTCGTCAGTATTGACGACTCATCCAACAAGCATGTCGGTGGAGTCGATGTCATACTGAAATCGCCAGAGGGTGACGTGATAGAGTGTGCTGTGAGGCTTGAATTTCAGATGACGAATAATGAGGATGAATATGAGGCACTCCTCCCTGGTCCCGACTTGGCTAGAGCTGTCAGGGCATCTTCAATGGTCATCTACTGTGACTCCCAAGTGATCACTAGACAAGTCAATAGAGACTATAAGGCAAGAAGAGAGTGCATGAGGAAATACTTGAGCCTCGTGAAGCAGCGCGTGAGTCGTAACTCAGACATAAAATTCGTACAAATCCCAAGGGAAGAAAATGCAGATGCTGATCGTCCAGCCAAGGCCGCTTCAGCTGAGGGCGTGATACTAGACAAAGGAGTGCTCTTATTTGTACAGTTTGCACCTGCTACGGATTAGATAGAAGTGCAAGCAATTCCACCAGGGGTCGATTGGATGGTCCCCATCCTCTCATACCTAAAAGAGGGACAACTTCCTGATGACCATCTCAGTGCAAGAAAGCTAAAGATTCGGGCATCTTGTTTCATCTTGATAGGAGACATACTCTACAAAAGGAGTTTCACTCTTCCATACTTGAGGTGCTTAGCCCCAAACGAAGCAAATTATGTAATGAGAAGAGTACATGAGGGTATTTGTTGTAATCATGCGGGGGCCTGCTCCCTATGTAGAAGGATGCCTAGTCCTATGTTAGAGCATCCCTCGACTGCCACCAGAACAGCTTACTCCTATGACATCTCCATGGCCCTTTGTGCAGTGGGGACTAAACATAATGGGTCCATTCCCAACAACAGCACGACAACTCAAGTTCCTTGTAGTCGGCATCGACTACTTTACGAAATGGGTGGAGGGTGAGCCTTTAGCCACCATCACAGAAAGGAATATTAGGAATTTTGTATTGAAAAAAAATGTTTGCCACTTTGGAATATTAAGAGTGCTAGTCTCCGAAAACAGAAAGTAGTTTGACAATGAGGCATTTCGAGACTTTTGTCAGTAGTTGTCGATCAAGAATCACTACTCTTCACCAGTACATCCTTAAGCTAATGGACAAGAAGAAGTGGCGAACCAATCCCTACTCAAACTAATCAAGACTTGCCTCAAGCAAGCAAAAGGAATATGGTCGGACGAACTCCCTTGTGTCCTTTAGGCATATCGCACAACAACACGAACTCCAACTGGAGAGACCCTATTCAAGCTTGCGTTTGGCACTGATGCGGTGATACCAGTAGAGGTAGGGCTCACTAGCCTTAGAGTGGATCACTAAAACAAGGAAAGCAACAACAAAGAATTATGCATTAACCTGGACTTGCTGGACAAAGTCAGAACAGCTGCGGAGCAAAGGCTGGCTTGGTATTAGAACCTCATGACTATGCATTACAACAAAAGGGTAAAGCCCAGACACTTCAATAAAGGAGAACTAGTCCTGAAAAGAGTAACCCTCGCCACCAGAGACCTAGCGCAAGGAAAGCTGAGCCCAAATTGGGAAGGACCTTATAAGGTCGTCGACTGTTTCAGAAGAGGTGCTTACCACCTGGAGACACTAGACAGGCGGAAGCTACCTCAGTCATGGAACGCCAAGCATCTAAGGAAGTATTATCAGTAGGACGTCTCCTATAGTTGTCGTCATTCTGATCTTCTGTTTTTTGTTTCCTTTTTTTTTTCATACACTACTCATGAATGTTAGGGTTTGATATAGCCTATAGTTTGGAGATACTCCTTTATTTTTGAGATTTTATCTTATTTCAACATGAGTTTTTCCTTTGAATAGAATTATTTTTCACCCCTTATTACGTATGAAAGCAGTCGACCAAAGTTGCCCACGGGTGGACAGTCTACACTAAGTCGCCTACAGGTGGACAGATGACCAAAATTGCCCACGAGTGGATGGTCTACACTAAGTTGCCTACGGGTGGACAGACGACCAAAGTTGCCTATAGGTGGATGGTCTACATTAAGTCACCTATGGTTGGATAGACGACTAAAGTCGCCAACGGGTGGACAGTCTACATTAAGTCACCCACGGGTGGATGGTCTACACTAAGTCGCCTATGGATGGATAGACAACCAAAGTCACCTCCAGGTGGATAGATGACCAAAGTCGCCCACCGGTGGACGGTCTACATTAAGTTGCCTATAGGTGGACAGACGACCAGCAAAGCTGAAGAGTAAAAAGACTTACTCTTAGTCATCACCAAAAGGTGACGACCATCAAAGCTGAAGAGTAAAAAGGCTTGCTCCTAGTCACCACCTAAAGATGATGACCAGAAAAGCTGATGAATAAAAAGACTTGCTCCTAAAACCCCAATAAAACCTACCAAGCAACAAAAGTGTATGAGCAAGAAAACTTGCCTACTCCTAAGTGCTAAAAAAAAAAAAAAATCCAACGAGTAAAAAGGGGACGAGTAGGAGAGTTGTCTATTCTCAAGCCCCACAAGGCTTGACAAGTAACACCAACTATGCTAGTCATAGCAAGACTACTAAAGACAAGAAGAAGCAAATTGAAAAATTAACGAAAGTTCATACATTCAATAAAGTCAAACAAGTCTAAAAATCAAGGACCCATTGTCTCAAATAAAAATATCCAACATGAAAGTATTAAAATGAAAATGCAAGAAAATAAATTAAGTCTACTAGCCAGCCTAGCCGTCTCCTTTGTCCTATCTAGCAGCACCATCAACTTCTTGGTCAGTACCATCACTCATTATAGTAGCAGTAGAACCCCCTTCAGCATAGATTTCAATCTTGGAAAAATCTAAGTCCTTGAAGGTTGCAGAAGCTTGTGCTAAGAAGTGTTCAAACCCTCGTATATACTGAATGCCCAAATTGTTAAGGTACTCTTGTGAGGAAGAATACTTGGCAATGGCATTTGATTCAGCGTTGCTTAACTCCCCTCGAAGTTTTTCTAACTCCTTAGAGAGACGTGTCTTTTCCTCCTCAGTAGTAACGAAGAGGTCAGCCTGAGAAGAGCATCGCTCCTCAAGCTCCTTCACTTTACCTCCCAGAAAAGCAACTTTTTTTCCTTTAAGGGGGTAACAGACCCCTTCAACTCTTTGATGACTTCATTATTATTTTTCACATGCTTCCGAATGTTGACCATCTGGTCCTTGTAGTCCCTGTACCTTAACTCAAAAGTCTTCATTCTCATAATGGCCTGAAAAACAGACGAATAAACGAGTAAGAAGAAGATGAATGAGGAGACGAATAAGTAAGGGACGAATAAGAAGGGGATGAGCAGCTAAAGTTTTTTAAAAAAAAAATGAAGATGAAGTGGGAATACCTTAGCAAGGTCATGCAGCCCAGACTCCCTAATAGCTGTAGGAGCATACTCGTCATAGTCATCAATGTCCTCCTCCTTGATAATGGACATGACTTGCTCCACAGTGAACAAGTAAGCTAAATAGGCAACTCACCAAACTTTGGCAATATCCCCCAAGTACATTTAAAATAATACATCCTTTCGGCCTTACAAACGTGAAAAGGCTTGTAACAATACAAAAATTTATCCAACGAAAGAGCTTCTCAACCCTCACTCATAATCACCCAGAGGATCTGAGCCCCCATAAAACCACGCTAGGAGTTGCATGCTAGTTGGGATATGGCAATACATAACTTCTAAATTAACTTCCTAGTAAGCTCATTAAGTGGAAGTCTTAGCCTACTTACAAAGGATGCCTTATAAAGTCCAAAACCCTCACCATCACGGGAATAACATCTCTCACCAACTGCAGCTATCCTAGTAGGCACGTTATGAGGAATTTGAAATTCAGACCTTAACTTAGTCAACCTTTGGTCAGAAAGAGAGGAACAATACTTGTTCACTTCCTATTCGTCAGGTAGGATAAAGGGACAATCAAGGCCCTCAGGCGCAGGAGTACCATCATCCCTACTCATTGAAGCATAGCCTGACGACTCGACTTCACTGCTAAATTCAGAAGACTCAGAACTAGAAGAGCCTTCTCACAGCACATCTCTAGATGGACCTGTGTGAGATGACTCTAAGGACAGCACATTATTAAAAGAATCTGTACTAACACTCCATGGCAACCCACGGTCGTCCACGAAAGAGGACGACCACAAAAGTGGATAACCACAACTGGTGGGAGTCAAAAGTTTCAGACGAGTAGGGCTCAAACGAGTTGGGAACAAACGAGTACAAAACGGATGACCAAATGAGTTCTGAAGTTTTAGATGAAAATTTTGAAAGTAAAAGAGACTTGAATGGGAATATTTTGGCCTATATTGGGCCCCACGTGTCGTGCATAAAAGAAGGGTAAGAATAAAAAATAAATAAATAATTCTGTGGCTTGCCCACAAAAGGGATGAACACAGAATAGGGGGTAGTTGATGAGGAATATTTTGACTAACCCCATAGCAACCCTTGGGGAAGGTGCTACTCTTCCCAAATAAGTTGGTCTTCCGAAGCACCTACTCACTAGAAGTGGAAGACCAAATGCGACCAACATGTACACATGGCATGGCTAAAAGCTGACGAGTACAACTTGTTGATACCATATTTTGTTTGCCCTTGATTTGCATGCGAACTCCAAAAAATCCAAAAATATTATTTTCTCTCCATGGGGCTGCAAGAACATCCAAAATGACGTGGCACAACCCGTTCGGACATCGGAACACCCAAAGTGCCTTTTTCGGCTAAAATGACCAAAATGCCCCTGGTCAATCATAGGTTTGACCGAAGGTAAAACGAGGTCAAAACTCTCACAAAATAATACTTTTAAAAATTTTACATAAAACCCGAGCTTCTCGGAGATTTTTGGCCACTTTGACCAAGTTTGACCTGAAGTTGATCTTGGATGGGCCCAAAAACCCTAATTTTGATCCGGCCATTAGAACGGGTTGAAACCAATGCCATTATGAAGATTATCAAATTCTCATTCCAACAACTATTCATGGGTCGAAATCGGAGTTAGAACGGTCGAGATATCATGAAAACTGAGATAATGCACCAATCAATGCACTACTAACTTCCAAGAGCCATAAAATTTTATCCGATCGTTTGATTTTCAAGATCCATACCTTACTAGAAATAGGAAGTCAAAATCTTTCTAGAGGTGTCAAGATCAACCCAATCCATGGCCTTTTGGAGGTGGTGGCCCTTGAAGGGCTACCGCCTCGAAAAGTGTGCCAGGGCTCTAAAAAAGCCCAGGCACCCTTCAGACCAAGAAAAAGAGAGGTCTCCTAGTGTGCTCTGACTAGATGCTTTCTGCTCATTTTTCTTCTCTTTCAAAAAAAAAAAAACACACACACACACACACACAAAAAACACATTGAAGTCTTTTGATTTTTCCTTCTTTACGAAAAATACAAGGTATTGTTCTTATACCCAATCTTCCTCTTCTTGATTCTACAGTTTGGATTTGGGGTTTAGGGCTATGGATGTAGCTTTTTAGCTACTATCCACACTCCTAACATTCTAAATCTTTTTTCTAGTATTTATTTTGCTTTTATGCCTTAATAACATGATTTATTGCTTTCCTAGCATGTTGCTTGCTTAATTTGTGTTTCTAGCCTAAATCTCCATGCTTTTTGCCATGTTTCATGCTTAGATTTACATCCTTACATGCTTATATGATTAGATCTACATGATTTGTACCCTATGCCATGTTTTCCTATGCTTTGTTCCTCTCTTTTTTCTAGGTTGATGTTAGGGTTTGTTGGGTTTTGAGACTTTAGGTTTAAATGTATTAGAACTTCAATTTGTATTGTTGGCAAACCATGATCAAAACGTTTTAGTCTTGTTTAGAATTGCTCAAAGTATGTGGTTGTATGTAAAGTTGGAATCAAGTATCTGCAGGATTTATTATGTAAATCTGCCTGGCTCGATCGATTGAGAATTAGACTCGATCGATCGAAACTCATGCAAATTGTTTTTCTGTAGAATTTTCTAACTCAACCCAAGCCCGTTTGATGTGTAGGGTTTTATGTTTTGTCTTAAGTATAAAAGGGAAAATCCTAGCCACGTTTTTGGTTGCTCTTTATGTTGTGTGTGTGTGTGAATCTTTTGTGAGATCAAGAGGTGTTTGCCTTCACACATACTTAGGGTTTCCAAGATTCAAGATTATGTCAAGAACTTGGTGATTGATTCAGTTGCTGCAATAAGAGTTTAAAGATATACGAGTGAGGGTGCTTGTACTTGCTGTGAATTCAAGAAAGAAGTAGTCCGTGGACTCGGAGCTATCTTGGGGTCGTGGTAGTAACTTTTCTACTAGAGGTAGCAATAGAATGTTAGTGGTCTAAGTTCTATTATACAAACTTTAATTCTTTCATAGTGAATTCGTTTTACCTTGAGGATAGCAAGGTTAAATCCTTCCCAGGTTTTTACTTGTTTGGTTTTCCTAGGTCATCATATCTTTGTGTTCTTTATTTTCCTCACTTTACAATGATATTGTATATTTGTGTTAACCTAGATCTGATTAATTTGACTAAGTAATCACTTGGCTAATTAACTAGGTTAATCTGGTTGTGTTTTAAGGGGTCTAAAAATGTACAGGGTTACATGCTCACATGCTTGTATGATGTTGTTGGCTATGCCTTGCTTGGATCTATGTGTTTATGTGTTTATTTCCATGTTATATGGTTAGATCATTGTCTTCACATGCTAGTATGCTTCAATCCATGTCTATATGCTAGGCTTTTACATGCCTATATGCATATTTCCATGCTTATGTGTGTAGATTGATGTGTTTGCATGCTTAGATCGATGTTCTCTACATGCTTTATGCCATCATCTATGTGCTTGCGTGCTTTATGCCTTGTTTATGTGCTTAGGCCTAGACCTTGTTTGTCATGCCATTTGCTATTGTAGCCCTTTTGTTGCTTTGTCTTTCTTTCTTGTGTTTTGGCCTAATGGTTAGAACCCGATCTAAACCCTATGGTCTTTGTCATTGTCCATACACCAAGGCCCACATAAAAGGGTTTGGATCACCCCTGTTTGCATGTCTATGCTTGCTTGCTTCTATGCTTTATGCTTGTGTTAGCCTCTCTAGTTCTAGGCATTGCCACGACTGATGCCCTTAGTGGGTTTGTGGTTACATCTAATGCCCGTGGGGCCTTGTTTGGATGTAGCCATTTGGGATGTACCACCATGATGTTGGTTGCTTCGTGCATACCTTTTCCCTTTTCCACTCTGTGCGATGATATGCTTGCCATGCTTACTTGTGCCACTCGTTGGCTATCTATGCATCTTTACACGCTTGCTTACATGTTCATGCATGAGTCTTGCTTACTAGTGTGTCATCCATGCTTCAACACAATGAAGTAATGGACATTTGATTCAAACCTACATTTGTCCCTTGCAGACACCACCTTTTGTTTGCTTTCTTGCTTGTTTGTCTTCTTGCTTGTTTGCTTGCTTTCTTGTTTCTTTGCTTGCCATGTCTATCATACTTATCTGCTTTATGCCTCCTTCATATGCACTTTGCATCTTTTCCTTCCATTGCTTGTCTGCTGGTTTCTTGTCTTTGCCTTTGCATGTATACAAATGGAGCGAGGACACTTGGAGCTAAGGCACAGTCTCCCAAGCGCAAGCAAAAAGGTTGCGGATGCGAGCATGTCAATATAAGCCGAGCGGTTGTGTTTAGTAGGTTTAGGGATCTAGCTTTTCCCATTTGGTTTTGTACTCTTTAAACCCCCCTTCCTTCCCCCTTCCTCTTTCTCTTAGATGGGTTGTATTAAGTATATCATGCCATGTACCATTCGTCATCATCTCTAGAGTATGGCAACCCTTTTTTACTTTCCTACACCTATATTTTAGGTCATGCTCTAGGGATGTAGGCATTTACTTACCCGCTCTGTGTGCTTGCATTGTGCATGATGGATGTATACTTATACCTGCTTGCCCCTTTCGGTGTGATTGTCACAGTCCATGTCACCCAAGGCCAAGCAATGCCTAATTTTGGCTCCGAAAGTAAGGTGACATGTCACCGGATTTTTTCCGTGGAAATTTGGCACTTTGCTTGAAAGCCTTAGGAAAGCATAGATTGTGACCACACCCATTTAAAAGTCAAACCTCAAAGCCCCCATGCATGCAAAGCCCTGAAAGCCAATGCCAAAATCATGTTTTTATTGCCAATCTCCAAAAATTAAGGTTTTATCAAAACAAAGGGCTGTCCCTGGACAAGCGTTGTGGGGTGCAAAACACCTTCGCTGCACATAACCAAACTTCCGGACCTAAGAATCAAGATTTTTTGCCATCCATATTAGATTAGGAAAAATTCCCTTTTTCTTAACCTAGGGTTGGTAATAAAATCAACTAGAAACAGGTGACCTATCACACCTTAGAAAAACCCAATGATTGGTGGCAACTCCACTTACCTTTGGTAAATCTCATAAAATTTGGCCCAAATTCTTGCCACCACACTAAAGGTAGACGTAGCTCCATTGAGAAAGAGAGAGAGAGAGCACCCAAAGCCCCACGTGAGCCACGCCACACACACTATTACACATGCACACACCCATCATTATCATCTTAGAGAGGGGCCTCTAATGGGCCCCCTTGCGCACGTGGGAGCATCGCCATGGCAAGTGGTCAAACGAAGGCCCACGACGGTGGCGGCGGCGGTTTTTCCGCTACCATTTTTCAAGGCCGGGCGTCGACATAACCAAACACCCAACTCATGTTGCAATGCCTACATGCACACGGTTGTCGATGATAGGATAAACTTTATCTCCTACAAAATAGCTAAGGGTAACTCCTCACTCCTTGTGGATCATCTACAAGATAATTCCCAACTCCTACACGTTAGCTAGGGGATAACTCCATATCCCTACAATTCAGCTAATGTGATTATCCAAAAGCTCCTATATAAACATTGAGGCACTCCAATCCCAAGGTATGTAAAAAATACTTCTTAGAAACTCCTCTCCAAGAAAGTTCATTATCAGTTTCTAACTTGACCTTTGGAGGGTTTTAGCCGGCACCACACCGGTGCACTTCAAAGGTGTCTTTAATTTTTGCAGGTTCACTACTCTTCACCCCTCTCAGAAGACAGCGAGTTTGGGTGATAGACCTACTAAAGATTTAGAGCATCATATATATATATATATATATATATAAACACACACACACACACACGATCCCTTCACATTCTTCAGCAGCTGCTTGGTATTAGTCAAAATGACTCACATTGAACTCCTTGTCATCTATTACAATGTGTATGTGGATTTTTCTACTTCTTTAGAAAATTATCTTTTGAGTTTAGTGGTAAGTTACAAAGTAGATATTAGTATGAGTAAAAAATCCTATTAGGGTATGTTCATATCATGCGGAAATTGGGATTAGAATAATTAATTTCTGAAAATTCATGAAAATATGATTATTCATTTTGACATAATTATCGAGAATCACAATTTCTATCTCATGTAAAAAACTTAACTCACATTTTAATTAAAAAGGATAAAGTCTTGCATAAGTAAGAGTAAATAGTGTGATACTTACATTTAGTTCTTTAATTTATTATTTTTCCTTTAAAATTGACAACTTACTAACTTAGAGTTATATTAAGAAAAAAAATTATCTAAATAAAAATGTTTATTATTGTTAAGGCCTCAAGGGTATTATTATATACATTTAAAAGTTATTGATCATGGTCAATGTGGGGAGTGGAAGAGTCTCCATCTAGGTCTCAAGCCCAAGAAACGATTGGGCTACGGGGAATGAATTGGGCCAAGCACATATACTTGAAGGAAGACCCATGGGGCTATGTGGTATGGAACAAAGGTAACAGGATCATCCCGAGTACCTAAAAGGAGGAGAGCAATATGGAAAAATAGTTCTCGTGATAAAGGTAAGAAGCTAACCTTACTCAAGGTGAGGTGCACGGATGATCCACATTTGGTTTCTAGAAAATGCCTGGAACCACAGGAAACTTCCAGAACACACAAGAAGATTGAATATATTCACCTCCGCATTAATGAGGGGGTTCTCACCTAACCTCTGCCACATTGAATGTATGTGAGACAACCTGAATAGTACAAACACCCCCCCCCCCCCCCCCCAAAAGTTAGAATTCCAGGATTAGGGAAGGGAGGAAACCGATAAAGTAGAGGAAAATATCCCTAAAAATTCGGCTGGTAACAAGATAGTTGTAGAGATAAGAACAAGGAATGTATCTATAAAAAGAGGGAGACAAGCAAATATTGGGAGAGATTTGGGAGGTGGAAAAAAATAGTGAAAAGAGGTGAGAGAAGGAAGAAAAGTGAGCGGTCTGAGAAAAGAGAGAGTGTGTAACACCACAGGAACAGGAAAATTTCTAGTTGTAACACTTTAGCTTCATCTGAAATATGTGTCGTCAATGAAATCAACTATTTGAGTTTCCCATTATGGAGTGTTTATTCTCTATTGCTCATTTACAAATAGATTGTGTTGGACCTTACAACTGTAATCCGTGGATTTCACCATGGGCTAGTTTTTGTTGCCCACAATTGGCGCCTTCTATGAAAAAACTTTACTAGGCAGTAGGCTTAAGAGTTGATTTTTCTTTACTTTTCTCCATGGTGAATTGATCCCAAAGTGGTCCCACCTTGTGAGAGACCGCCAAAATTGGGTGCCTCTCAAAAAAGAGAGAGATTTTTGGAGTGCTTTTTAGGGCACCTCTCTTTTTGGGTAAGTGGTGTGGAGTCGCTACTTATTTTTTATACAAAAAAATAAGAAAAAAAAATACTAATTACAAAATACATGACTGAATTGTTCTCTTCATTGATTGAATAAAAATTTACATATTTGGAAAATTGAAAAATTACATGGCTTTGGGTCCTAGTTACAAACTACCAAAATACATGGCCTTTTGTCCTAGTTACATTATACTCAAAATAAAAAGTAAAGACAAGGTTAGATCTACTTAACCAGAGATCTAAATCTGGAGGCTAGGTTACAAAATGGGAAGGTGTTAGGCACCCATTCCGCCCAGACAGAGTCTGGTCTTCTAGACTCTTATGACCAATGTACCATTTAATGCATGTCCTGAATGATATGTTGAACATGTGACACCAAAATTAAATCACACAAATTTATTTATGAGTGAAGTCTCTTTTGAAAAGAATCATATCTATTTTGTGGTATGCGGAGAAAAGTGGTTTTTGGAGATAAAAAAATCAGATCTGTGTTTATCACATAAAACAAAGTCTTTTGATTTGAAAAATATCAAATTTGTTTTTTTAAGAAAAAAATGGTTTTTTGGTAACAAAAAAATCAAATCCATTTTTTACAGGTTTTAAAAGAATGAAAAAGATTGTTTAAGAAGAGAGTTTCAATGCATAACTTAAATTCATGCAACATGAATTAAATAAAACAAACACAAACACAATCATGATTTATCTTTTCTTTATTTCAAAAATCTGCATGCATTGAAAAAATCAGATCTGTATCTAAGGAAGATACAAATAAATTTTTTTGATAAAAAATGTTTGGATTTGCATCTAATGAAGACACAAACTAGTATTGATTAAAAAAATTTAGATCTACATCTAAGGAAGATGCAGATCTGTTTTTATTGTGAAGAAAATTTCAGATCTACATCTAAGGAAGATGCAGATCTGTTTTATTGTGAAGAAAAATTTAGATCTACATTTAAGGAAGATGCAGATCTATTTTATTTTAAGAAAAAGAGTTGTTCACATGCAGATTATTGACATTCAAGAAAGAGACTACAACAATCACATAGAAAAATAATCATGCTTTAAACAAAACAATGATGAATCATTCATATATGGATAAAAACATTCATCAATAAAAGAAGCATAAAGGATAGGGTGATAGAAACAACCTCTTGCATGAACACTCTTTGTTCTTGAGAGGATGATTTAGGGTTCAAAGAAACTTATTCAGTTATCTTTGAAACCTAAAAACTCTAATTTTAGTAGCAAATCTCAGAGAGGATCAGTAAATATCAGCAATTTAAGAGCTTCAAAACGTTTTCCTATCAAAGCGTAAAAAAAAGGTGTTGAATTATGAGGTTTAGTCCCTATTTATAGAGAATTAAAAACTCTAAAAAGATAGCCCTAAAGTGTAGAATGCAAATCGGGACTTATCCTTCTACGAAAAGATCGATGTGCCTTATCGTCACCCGAAGGCCGTCAGGCCAAAGCCCAAAAGGGGGAAATTTGGCCGTTTTAGAGTGCCGTTCGGCACTCCAAAAGTGTTGAATTGACTCTTGGACACTAAACACTCTTTTGTGTTCGGGTGCCATTTGGACTCCTCTTCTAGGGTTTTTTGACAAGTCCTTGCACCTAAACGCGTTTTCATCCTCCGTCTATGATTTTTTTTATCTCTTTTCTGGATAATTTAGGCTTTTTAAGAACAATTATGTTGTAGATAAATACCGTAAAATAAATCTTGATAAAGTTCAGATTATCCACAATTTTATTGTTATCCAATCATCCCTTTAATTCCTATGCATGCATCCTTATTTTAAACACTAATTATTAACCAATCACAAAATTATTTAATTAATTTTAATTGTTTAACCAATCAGAATTAATTTAAATTAATCATGTGTGGTCGACCCTACCTAGACACAATGCATGTTAACCTTGTAAACTTGATCATGCGATATCTTTTGATTCGATGGTCCGATTTGGAAACCGGAAACACCGTTGCAACCGTTAGAACCTCAAGATCATTTTTATGATTTGCAATAAATAAATTAATGCATGTAATGCAAATAAAAATTGATGCATGTAATGCAATCATGATTTTTGGGGTACGTGGATGGTCATTCAAGTCATTCTCCTTGATTAAATCATGGGTGCAATATTGAGTGTCTATAGAATGCCCCTCATTGACAAAGCTTGAAAAGTGAATGTTAATTTAAAACAAAGACACTTAGTTTAGCGACCATGATTTAATTGAGGTTGAATTTTCAAAGATTACCTAGCCCTTGAACCTAAAACCTTGGAATATAGAACTAGTGCCTTATCTTTTGACAGAAAAATGAAAATACTGGACTTAGCTGATAGTTGATGGCTCTAGAAATGATTCTTGACAAATGGGATGACCAAGAAACTTTTGAATCCTAATCTTGAAACTAGAGTTGTTTGCAACCAAAGGGCTTCTCTACCTCAATCTTGACAATAGGTAACCAAAAGGCTTCTCTACCTTGAAACTGGAGCTGTCTACGACCTAAGGGCTTCTCTACCTTCATCTTGACAAAAGGTAACCAAAGGACTTCTCCACCTTGAAACTAGAACTGTCGCAACCTAAGGGCTTCTCTTCCTCGATCTTGACAAAAGGTAAACAAAGGATTTCTCTACCTTGAAATTGAAGCTATTTGTGACCCAATGACTTCTCTACCTTAATCTTAACAAAAGGTAATCAAAGGACTTCTCTACCTTGAAATTGGATTTGTCTGCAACCCAAGGACTTCTTTACCTCGATTTTGACAAAAAGTAATCAAACAACTTCTCTACCTTGATATTGGAGCTGTCTGCGACCCAAGAACTTCTCTATCTCGATCTTGACAAAAGGTAACCAAAGGACTTCTCTACCTTGAAATTAGAGCTATTTGTGACCCAAGTTCTCTACCTCAAATTTGACAAAAGGTAATCAAAGGACTTCTCTACCTTGAAACTGGAGCTTTCTACAACCCAAGGACTTCTCTACCTCGATCTTGACAAAAAGTAATCAAAAGAATTCTGTACCTTGAAACTGGAGTTGCTGGAATGCTGGTCAAAGGTCTTCTCCACTTTGATTGGAGTTTTTTTTTTACTTCAATATGAAATTGCTGAAATGTTTGATCAAAGGTCTCCTCTACTTCAATATGGAAGTGGTGAAATACTGATCAAGGTCTTCTTTACTTTGATTTGGAGTTGTCATGTCGATTTAGGGCTTCTCTACTTTGATCTGAAGTGCTGCAATGTTGACATAAGATTCTATTTTTGAGAAACATTTGATTTTTGAAACTTGGAAGTTTTGAAATTGACATTTAAAATTTTTTGAAGCTTTGAGATTTTGAATTGAAATTTGGAACTTGCAATATGAAATTTTGAGACTTAGAATTTGGAAAATTTAGGATTGAAATTTTGATCTTGAAATCTGACGTTTGAATTTTTTGGAAACTAAAGATTTGAGTTTAAAATTTGGGCATTGAGAATGTGGAATTGAAAATTTGGGATTGAAAATTTTGAATTGAAAATTTGGATTTTGAAAGAGACTTGAAAACTTTGAAATATATATATATATATATATATATTGGGTTGATTGAGTCAACTCAGTTTAATTGAGTTGACTCAGCTTTGGCTAAGTTTTCAGTCTGGGGGCCGAAATTTTGGCCCCCCACTTCCTTGTCTCTTTCCTTTTTCTTTTTTTGCTTCATCCTCCATCAACTTCCTTTCCTCTATTTGCACTATTCACCTTCTTTTTCCCCTTGATTTTTCTTCTTCATCTCACCATTTCTTCTCACAAAAAGCACTTTTCTAAGCTTCTTAACCTTCCCTCATCCATCTCTATCAATATTTCTTTAGATCCTTGTGTTTTGAGCATTTTCATCACACACCCATTTTTGGTGAAACCCATTCTTTGCATCAAAATGACTTCTTCCTCCAAGGGATCTTCTTTTCTTTCTTTTCATGGTAAGAAATATGATCCAACATTTGATTGACATGATGATGATGGACTTCTTCAAGACCCTAGGACCTATGCTCCATATTGTCATGCAGATACCAATGTGAGTTTTTCTTCGGTTTCTTTGCTTGGAAAAATGTTGTTGCATGTTTCATTGAAAGTTTCATGGTGAGATATTGTCATTTGGTTTTTTTTTTTTTTTGAAATTTTTGGGGCATTGCATGATTGGCCATGTCTAAAAATGTTGGCTTTGTAGCATTCTTGAAGTGTTGTTTTTTCTTTGATCATGGGGCAATTTGGACAATGTTGGTGGCTTATGGAATTTTGACAATGTAGGTAGATTGAGATGTTGTTGAATGAATATTGGCTTGAAATTTGGGGGTATTGGCATTGTGAAAATTTTGTGTTAAGCTTATGTGAATATTTTCATGATGTTTGTGGGAAAAGTTTGTTGGCATGTGTAAACTTTGTTTTACGGACATGGCAAAATTTTGTGGGTGTGTGCATGGATATATTTGTGGAGGTGGGCAAATTTTGTTGTTATGAAATTTTGACTTATGGAAAAATTTTGTTGGATATGTAATGTTGATTCTCGCAAAATTTGTGTGGTTATGATTTTGGCTATGTGAGAATATATTTTTGCATGAGCTAGTGGGAATTTTTTATCTTGGACATGTAAATTTTTTTTTTTTTCGTGGCTATGGAAAAATTTGGTAGTTGTATGGATATGTGAATTTTTTTTTTTTTTTTTTTTTTTTATTGTGGTGAAATTTTTGTGGGGCATTGATTTGATTTTGTGGTGGTGGGGCATTGGTTGTGAGAATATATATATTTTTCATATGGAAATTTTTGGTCATGTGAGTTTTGTTCACGGAAATTGATGAGCTGAACTTTTGTATTGTAGAGCCTCAAGAGTCGAGGTAGTCTCCAAATGTTGAAAAGCACATGGGCAGCATTGTCTCCTAGCATCAAAAACATCATCAATGAAGCGGGTTTGCACTTTCTTCGAAGCTCTGTTAAATCATGAGACACATAAGTACAAAGATCTTCAGTTACTTCTTGCCTTAGCAGAGCGCTTCTAGGACACTACCTATACCTTCCATTTTCCAGGTATTGGGGAGATAATGTTGACACCTTGTGACTTCTCTGTTATCACCAGTCTGAGGTTGGGTGGTAAAAGAATTCTTGTCAATGAATCCCTTAATTCAGTTGAGCTCAAGAAACTTCTAGGTGTAGTGCCTTCTAGAATGAAGAGTAACAATATTCCTTTGTCTTGGCTATGTGAGAATATTCCCCAATGTGAGATTGTGGCAAAGGGTGCCCACACGTTCATGCTTCTTTTTATTAGGACCTTTTTGTGTTCGAATTTAGGCAGTACTGTGAATCTACGCTACTTGGGGAGCTTGAGAAAAGTTGAACAAATCCGAAATTATGACTGGGGCGATATGGCTTATGCTACTCTGATGCATTCCTGACTCAACTCTCCAGGCGGAGCTTTTCAAGCTTAGGTGGGTTCCATTTGTATGGCAGGTGAGGTTTGGTATTTATTTCGGCTATGTGTTGGTTTTGGAAAATCATTTTGGCTATGTTGTAACGTTCTTGTGAATTTTTCAGGTTTGGATGTATGAGTACTTTGGGGTTGGTCTTGAAATCCAGGAAGAAGTTGCTGACATCTTTCCTAGATTTCTGCGTTGGTTGCCTAAACATCGTTTGTCTATACCTTCCAGGCATTCTTTGGAAATTTGGCGCTTGGTGATTGATAATTTGAATATTGATGATGTGAGTTTTTTCTTCCTTCTCCTTTTAAAATCTTTGGCACTTGGTTAAGGCTTGATCATTTCTCATCCTGAGTTCCTTGGTGACTTTTCAGATGAACTTAAATCCTTGGGCTAGATGCGAGAGGTATGCTGAGTGTGAGTGGGTTCTAGAATTGAATGGCCGCCAGGTATTGTTTGAGTGTGGGCATGGAAAGTACTGGTATCTTGGTGATCAGGTGTTGCCCCAAGTTGAATGAGTATCCTTCTACCACAATTCCAACTCCTCCTTGGCACATTGTTTGGTTGGCTTTCTAGCTGATGAAGAGATTGCTTGGGCCCGTGATGGCTACATCGTTGCAGGAGTAGAAGGAAATTATTTTGAATTTGTTTGACTTCATTTGCAAGGTTGCTTAGTTGGCAGAACGGTATTTTTCTTCCCTTCTAAAGTCAAATTTCTTGATCATGCAAATTCCTTTTCATATTTCTGCTTGGTAACAATACTTGCATGTTGTATTTTCATCCTCCATCTTCTGAAGGAGAGGTTGGGGGAGAGGAAAAGGAAGAGATTCCCTCTCCCCATCATGCTGGTAATTCTTCTAGTTCCTTCATGGAGACTTATCCTCATGGAACGTATAGTTCCATGCCTTTAACTAGGCCAAAGCACGTACCAAATGTTCCTTGGCCCGATTCGGTATGTTCTTGAATGTTCAGTTCTATGTCCTTATTTCTTCTTAGCTTGATGAGTGGCTCTTAACCTGGTAGAGTTGTGCTTCAGGTTGATGTGGATCTAGTGGAAGAAAGCATGTGAATGATTGGAGGCTTGTAGTCATTGGCTCGCACTTAATCCTCCCAATATGCACTCAATGATGCAAGCTGGGTATGCCATGTTTCATTCTGAGCATTTCTTGCTTGAATTGTGCTTGATGGTGGAATTAACACTTGATTCAACTGACTTTTTAGGCACATAGAATGGAAACTGCTGATACTACCAGAAGAACTTTAGAGAAAAGGATCAGGACTCTCGAACTTGAATATAGTCAGTACGATCCTCGCTTTTTTGCAAGTCAGGAAGGAAATACTGAAGGTGGCTCCTCTAGAGGTGGATCAAGGAGATCCTCACATAGGCGGACTCAAAGTCCTAATGATGTATGACTTGTATATTTCATTTTTCCTGCAAAAGAAAAGGAAGTGTTACTTAGACAATCTTGTATTAATTTCCATATTTAACTCTTTGCCCCTTGAATCATGTAGAGACTTTAACTAAGACAAGTTTAGAATTCACCTGATGAGATCTTGTAGCACTAATTTAGACTTATCTAGCTTGGCTCTGCCAGAATCTACACTTACTTGAATGAGGCGGAGCTGAATGCCCCTAGTTTAGAATGAATGCATGATTTTTGGAAATCTTGGTTATGATGATTTTTTTTTTTTAAATGAATGAACCATGGGCGAATGCCCCTAGTTTGGAACATGAATTCATGAGTCTTGAAAAAAACTTGATTTGATCAATTTTTGAAAACAATGATGCAAGTGATGATTTTTGAAAACAAGTGAGTTAGACACGTCAGAATGCCTTGGTTTGACCCAAAAAAAAAATCTTTTTCAATGTTAAACAATCTTAAAAAAATGTCCAAGAGCGCAAAATTGCATGAAACTGAATGGATGCGCGATGGTTGGAGTGGGTGCCACGTGGCACATGAGGAGTGCTGTTCAGCACTTTTGGAGTGTCGTTTGGCACTTTTAGAGTGCTGAATGGCACTGGGCCACGCCACGATGCTTACGCCATGGTGGGCTAATTTCTCACGCTTTTCCCATGCGTCTTTCACGTTTTCGCATTTTTTAAAGAACATTTACTTCGTTTGTGATCATGAAACACTCTCCTAGTCAGCTACAAACTCTTTGAAACCTATTTCAAACCTGATTAGGAATTGATGTAGCTTATATAAATGAATTCGCCTGTGACAAATCTCAGCATTAAGGTTAATAAAACACAATAATCACAAGCAAAAGTCATCCATGGCTAGCAATCATAATTTTTCTCATTCAACAATTCATGATATCACCAGATGGGTTCGTAGCTTTGATTTCAATACCAAAACCAATTTTACAGCCTACAAATTAAAGGGAATCAAGGCTCTGAGGAATGTCAAAATCAAGTGGGACTTCCTTCATACTGCCATGAAATTCTGGGATCCCGAAGATCATGTGTTTTGGTTTAACAATGTGAACTCTGTTCGACAATTGAAGAATTTTCTGCTATCCTGGGCTATGATCCAAGCAAAAAATCTGTAGCAGTTTCTTGTGATCCCAAGCATAAGGAATCTTTATCTGATGTTCTCGGTCTTCGTACTTCCATTACTGATAGTATGATTGAAGGTCATATGATGAATCTTTGTGCAATTATCTCTCAGCTGATTGACAAACGCACCTATGGAGTGACCGACAATACGCAGAAAAACTTCAGTTTAGCTTTATGCATAGTGGGAAAACTTTTGCTTTGCTATGGAAGACACGGCTTTATGGATGCTAGAGCCATAAGTGTTGTGAATCAAATTAAAGATGGTGATAATCCTGTTTCCTTGATCTTGGCAGAAACTCTTCTAGGACTAGATGTTGTATTCCATAGTGGAGAAACTTAGAACTTCTTAGGGAGTCCTTTGACTTTGCAGATATGACTGAAGGAGCGATTGGACATGATTGCCAAGCTCACAACCAACAATTATGGGCAAAGCAATTTTCTTATAGGGTTGTAGTCAAAACTGAGTGTTAAACTGAGAGTGACTGGGTGAAATTCTTAGACAAGAAATCTAGTACCTTAATTCAATGGGACTGTTATTGGTGGAAGTGTCCACCCCCTCTACTGAGGTCTCTAGGATCAGACTACATCTTCGTTGTTGGGTTGCAGAGGGCAACTTTCTACAAGGGAGATAGACTCTTGAGGCAATTCAAATATGAGCAAGGAATGTTTGGTGGCAAAAGAAGAAGACCTTTCTCTCCCGTGGACACAAATCCTACTTCCGTAAAGAACATGATATTGGGTTTAGAAATGGTTGATTGAGTGGACCAATCTTTTGTCAAGGTTCATTTTCACAAGATGACTACAGAATATTCTAACTGGTTGGTGAACAAGATTGTTGACAAGGAAGTTGAGATGGTTGCTATAAGAGAATAGTTTCTTAAAGACAACCGGGAAAGACCCGATGAAGACAACTATGAATTCAACAGAAGGGATAATGATGACAAAGTACCTATCATAGAAGAAATCAATGATCAATAGAAAAAGAAAAGATTGAAGACAAAGTGACCTTCTTATTTTTTTGGCTTTGAACATGTTTATTTAAAAGTTGATGTAAAAACTCTTATGTTTAGGAATTATTTAGGATTTGCAAGTTAGAGATTATGTTTAAGGTGTAGGCTTTTGGGGTTTGTTTTTTATGGTTTGGTTTAGAGTTTTTGTTCTTGAGTTTTGGTTTGGTTTCGGGTTTGATTTAGGGTTTTGTGTAATGACATGGTTTAATGGAATGGTTGAAATTTGCAAATGGTGGTTTTGGGAAATTGTAACCGAATCAATGCATGGTTGCCTACGTACCCCCTTGATAGAAGGATCAGGTCACCACTGTGAGAGACCGCCAAAATTGGGTGCCTCTCAAAAAAGAGAGATATTTTTAGAGCACTTTTTAGGGCACCTTTCTTTTTTGGGTAAGTGGTGTGAAGTCGCCGCTTATTTTTTATACAAAAAAAAAAAAAATAGTAATTACAAAATACATGACTGAATTATTCTCTTCATTGATTGAATAAAAATTTACATATTTGCAAAATTGAAAAATTACATGGCTTTGGGTCCTAATTACAAACTACCAAAATACATGGCTTTTTGACCTAGTTACATTCTACTCAAAATAAAAAGTAAAGACAAGGCTAGACCTACATAACCAAAGATCTAAATCTGGAGGCTAGGTTACGGAATGGAAAGGTGTTAGGCACCCATTTCACCTAGACAAAGTCTGGTCTTCTAGACTCTTATGATCAATGAACCTTTTTATGCATGTCCTGAATGATATGTTGAACATGTGACACCAAAATTAAATCACACAAATTTATTGATGAGTGAAGTCTCTTCTTTTGAAAAGAATCAAATCTGTTTTGATTGGTAAAAAAAAAAAAATGGATTTTGATTTGTCAAAATACCAGATCGGTTTTGTGGTATGTGAAGAAAAGTAGATTTTGGAGATAAAACATTCAAATCTGTGTTTATCACATAAAACAAAGTCTTTTGATTTGAAAAATATCAGATCTGTTTTTTAAAGAAAAAAAAAATGTTTTTTGGTAACAGAAAAATCAGATCCGCTTTATAGGTTTTAAAGAATGAAAAAGATTGTTTAAGAAGAGAGTTTCACGCATAACTTAAATTCATGCAACATGAATTAAATAAAACAAACACAAGCACAATCATGTTTTATCTTTTATTTATTTCAAAAATCTGTATGCATTGAACAAATCAGATATGTATCTAAGGAAGATACAAATCAATTTTTTTGATAAAAAAATGTTTGGATTTGCATCTAATGAAGACACAAACCAGTTTTGATTAAAAAAATTCAGATCTACATCTAAGGAAGATGCAGATCTGTTTTATTGTGAAGAAAAATTTAGATCTACATTTAAGGAAGATGCAAATCTATTTTATTTTAAGAAAAAAGAGTTGTTCCCATGCAGATTATTGACATTCAAGAAAGAGATTACAACAATCACATAGAAAAATAATCATGCTTTAAACAAAAAAATGATGAATCATTCATATATGGATAAAAACATTTATCAATAAAAGAAGCATAAAAAGGATAGGGTGATAGAAACAACCTTTTTCATGATCACTCTTTGTTCTTGAGAGGATGTTTTGGGGTTCAAAGAAACTTATTCAGTTATCTTTGAAACCTAAAAACCCTAATTTTAGCAGCAAATCTCAAAGTGGATCAACAAATATCAGCAATTTGAGAGCTTCAAAACATATGCCTCTCAGAGCGTAAAAAAAAGGTGTTGAATTATGAGGTTCAGTCCCTATTTATAGAAGCTGGAAAACTCTAAAAAATAGCCTTGAAGTGTAGAATGCGAATCATGACTCATCCTTCTGTGAAAAGATTGAAAAGGGTGTGCCTTATTGTCACTTGAAGGCTGTTATGCCAAGCCCAAAAGGGGGAAATTCGGCCCTTTTAGAGTGTCGTTCGGCACTCCAAAAGTGCCAAATTGGCTCTTGGACATCGAACACTCTTCCATGTTCGGGTGTCGTTTGGACTCCTCTTTTAGGGTTTTTTGACAGGTCCTTGCACCTAGACACGTTTTCATCCTCCGTCTATGATTTTTTTTTTTTTTTTAATCTTTTTTCTAGATAATTCAGGCTTTTTAAGAAAAATTATTTTGTAGATAAATACCCTAAAATAAATCTTGATAAAGTTTAAATTATCCACAATTTTGTTGTTATCCAATTATCCCTTTTATTCGTATGCATGCATCCTTGTTTTAAACACTAATTATCAACCAATCACAAAATTATTTAATTAATTTTAATTGTTTAACCAATCAAAATTAATTTAAATTAATCACGTGTGGTCGACCCTACCTAGACACAATGCATGTTGACTGTGCAAACTTGATCATGCGATATCTTTTGATCCGATGGTCCGATTTGGAAACCGGAAACACCGCTGCGACCATTAGAACCTCAAGATCATTTTTATGATATGCAAAGAAAAATTAATGTGTGTAATACAAGAACAAATTGATTCATGTAATGCAATCATGATTTTTGGGGTACATGGATGGCCATTCAAGTCATTCTCCTTGATTAAATCATGGGTACAAAATTGAGTGTCTACACACCTATCTATCTCGCCCAAGCATTTCTGAAGAATCCATATATGTAGATCTACGTTTGCGATCTGAAGTTCACAAAGAGACTCAAAAACAACCCGACCCACATCTGCAGGAGGAGAGGTCTACTACAAATACAGAAGTCCCTTCCTAATCCAATTGGAATAAGGATGTAGAAAAGTTAAGGGAGCAAGTGGCGATGCTGCAGCGAGAAGCTGGGAGAAATGATGAGCTCCTTCGGAAGAAGGATGAAGAACTTCTTCATCAAAGAGGACCCAGTCCTGCGCTAAGTCACTTTTGAGGACATGAGCGCGATGTGTGAGACAGGTATAGGAGGTGGGACAGAAAACAACCCCCTCCCCATGGGGAAAGGAAGCAATCTACCCATAAGGAAAGGACAGTCTCTCCCCCTCACATGAGTAACAAGAGGGAAGAACGAAATAGGGAAAAGTCTAAAGGGCCAATCCCTTAGCATTCAACATTTCCCGGTCCTCAAGATCTTGTCACACCTCAAGCCTCTGGATCAGATGTCATGAGTAAAGCCTTGCAGCAGATATTTAAATCCTCATTCTTGGAAGAAATTGAAAAGATAGATCTACCATAGAGATTTATGTAGCTGGCCTTCACAATATATGATGGCAAGTCCGACCCCGTGAAGCATATCAACCATTACAATCAAAGCATGGCCGGATTTTTTTAAAAAATAACTATAAATCCGAAACAATATTATTAGTTGGGCAACTTTCCAAACTATTTTTATTTCTAACAATTCAAGTCTAATAGACTCGATTTTTCCATTTAAAAATACACTTGAAAATCGAGTGTGAGAAACTCGAGTTTGAAAATCGAGTGTCTCACCCTCAATTTCCAAGTGTATTTTCAAATGGCAAAATCGAGTCTAACAGACTCGAATTGCTAGAAACAAAAATAGTTTGAAATGTTGCCTTACTAATAAAATAGTTTGAAGGATTTAGTTATTTTATAAAAAAAATCCAGCATGGCCATTTATTCAAGGAATGAAGCCCTAATGTGTATGATATTCCCTTCCAACTTGGGACCAACTGCTATGAGATGGTTTGATGGATTGGAGAAGGAATCCATCCTAGGATACGACGAGTTGATCAGGGCATTTGGAACACATTTTGAAACATGTAGTAGAACCCCAAAGCCATTTGACTCACTCCTCACTATATGTATGAAGGAAGAGGAAACCCTCCAAGCCTATTCAGATCATTACTGGGAGTTTTATAATGAAATTGGGAGAGACAATGGAGAAATTGCAGTTAGCACGTTTAAAGTGGGGCTCCCCATCAATTCTGACTTAAAAGCCTTATTAGCTTTGAAGCCAGTTATGGATATTTATGTGCATTGATAATAACTTAATTTTGCATATTTATATCAGCATTGGAAAGCATTATCATACTTATTTTGAGTTAATTCATGTATTTTATATTTGGTTTTGGAATAATGCTGAACAATCAATTTTGTGCTTAATTAAATTTTATTGCGTGAATTTGTCTTTTGTAGGAAAATAGAATTAAATAAGTTGATTTGTGCAAAGAAGAAAATTAGTGGACTTTTACAAGGGCCATGATGAAGTTAAAGAAGGCCAACCCAATTAAATTTAAGTCCAATTGGAGTAAGGAATCAAAGGAAATTTGCACCGAATTCAAGTACAAATCGGATTAGGATTCCAACCTGCGTATCAGTTAGTATATTTGACATAACTTTCGGCTCAGATGTCCAATTGTGACGATTCAAGTTAGGATGAAAATTTAACTTAAAGAGCTACAACTTTTTAGTTTACCAAAAGTCTTTATTCTGAATTTAAATGGGCCAAAATTGTTGGTTAAGTGAAGCCTAAAAATCTGAGATTTTCTCCAAACGGGAATTAAACTTGTAATATGATTCCTTGACCTATTTAAAGGCTTGTTAGGACATATGTGATTCACTTGTTAGGAACATATGTTACTATTTTATGTAATTGGCTTATCTTTTGACAAAACGCACTTTACTTGTATTTGCGTAGATCTAGGTTGTGTTTAATACTTCAAGAAACTGTGTTTCAAGATCAAGTGTTGAAGACATGCAAGTCTGTCCAAGATTCAAGCTGAAGAAGTGCTGTTCATTAAAGCTCGACAGCTAGCTATCCATCGAGCTTAAGAAGCTGTTCCAGCCTCGAGGCTCGACAGTTGCTCAACAACACCTCGACAGACAGCTATCTGTCGAGCTTTATGAAAAACAAAATTCCAGTTCTGTTTTGACTCTAATCCATGATTATGTGTTTGGGCCTTCTTTTCTTCTAACCCTAGACATATAAAAGGATTATTTTAAGGGCCGTCAAAGGGTATGCAAGTTGCACAAGTGTTGAGCAAAGTTTGTTCAAGCAATTTGTAACCGGAGACAAAGTTTTGCCCTAGTTCATCATTCTTGTGAAGAAGTTGCTGTGTATGTGCATCGTAGGGTTTTGTGACCAAGCATTTTCTTGATCTTCATCGTTGGGATGAACTGAAGAACTTTGCAGCCAACAACCTTCTCTACTTGGTGATTGAAGTCACGTACTGGGATCCGCGTATTGGTTAGTCACGTACTTGGGAGCCGTGCATCGAAAAGGAAAATTGTCACTACAAAACAAGTCCAATTGGGTATTGGGGTAAGGGTTCAACTGTAGGTTGGTATAAGGTACTGGGATTCCTTTATTTGTAACCGCTTGTTTTAATAATAGTGGAATTTCGGGAGTGGTGACCTGAAAATCACCCAGTGGGGTTTTTACCGTTAGGTTTTCCCCATTCGTAAATAAATTACCGTGTCATTTATTTTCCGCTGCATATTTAGTTATTTGGTGATTTGTTTGTGCTACCACGCGTTTGCATGTTAATTAACTTAATTAATTCACTTGGCTAAATTAGTTGGTTAATTTATCACAAGAGGTCAATTCATTTTTGGCCTATTAAGTGGTATCAGAGCAGGCACACTCTGATTAGGGTTTACTCTTTGCTGTGTTGATCCATTGACCCCTGTTTGTCATGGATAGAGGACAGTCGTTAATCATACCTCCTTTATTTGATGGCACTAACTATGCATACTAGAAAGTACGCATGAGAGCTTTCTTGTAGTCTTTAGATGAGAAAGTGTGGCAAGCTATTGAGATAGGTTGGACCAAGCCGAAGGAAGCGCCGGCTAACTGGGATGATGCCAAGATCAAGGCAGCAAACTTCAACAGCAGGGCGTTGAATGCCTTATTCAGTGCGGTCACCAATGAGGAGTTCAAGAAGATATCCTCCACTGAAATTGCTAAGGAAGCATGGACCATCCTCCAAACAACCTATGAGGGAACAAAAGCTGTTAAGGATTCAAAGCTTCGGAGGCTCACTACAAGCTTTGAAGAGATTAAGATGGAGGAGGATGAGTCGTTCGATGAGTTCTATGCCAAGCTCAAGGACATAATGAACTTAGCTTTGAATCTTGGGGAAACCATTTCTAAACCCATGATTATGAGAAAGGTGCTCAGATTTTCACCTGAGAGATTCCATGCTAAGATTACAGCAATCGAGGAATTAAAGGACATTGACAAGATTCCTTTGACAGAGTTGGTTGGGAATCTACAGACCTACGAGCTAGGGTTGACTAGGATTGGCAAGACTGGTAAAGGCAAGAGCATGGCAATGAAGGCCAATAGTAGTGAGACAGATGAATCTTCAGATGATGAAGATTCTAAGATGAAGTCCTACATCACTAGGTAGTTCAAGAAGTTTATGAAGAATGCCAATGGAAAGGGCTTCGACAAGTACCATAGGCAATCCAGTTCTTCTTAGTTCAAGATCCAAGACAATGGGAAGAAGGATGCAAGGGATGGCAATCAGTACACTATTCCCACAGGACCTACATGCTTTGGGTGTCAAGGCTTCGGTCACATGAAGCAAGAGTGTCCTACATATCTCAAGAGCATTGGAAAGAGCAAGGCACTTACAGCTACCTTAAGTGACATTGAGCCTAAGGATAATTCTGACAATGATGACGGAATTTTAAATGCCTTCACTGCCACTGTTAATCCTACTGATAGGATTGTTGAAGATGTGGTTAAAGAAGAGGAATTGGTGGAATCCAAGTTTGAGAAGACGGATGATTAAGATAATATCCATACAGCCTATGAGAAATTATACAAGCTTTCTGAGAAACATGAGAAACTTTATAGGCTGACCACCAAGAAGCTCAGTGATGTGGAACTTGATCGTGAAGAGCTGTCCACAAAGTTTGATGACACTAATCAGACTATTGGAGTACTGAGGTACGAGAACAATTTCTTGGCTGAGAAGACCAAGAAGCTTGAAGTAGAGCTATTTCAAGTCACAGCTCAATTGGAGAGGACTTCAAGTGCAAAGCTTGATGAGATGCTCAGTCTTCAGAAATCTGCTTTTGATCGAACAGGTTTAGGGTATGGTTTCTCTTCCTCTAATACTGCTTCTACTAGTACTACTGTTTTTGTTCCTCCTAGCAATAATGTTGAAATTGAAAACAATAATGTTAAAACTGTCTTAGCTAGTGAGAACTTAGACAAGGGAAAATCTATCTTAGGAGCACCCCCTAAGCAAGATAAAAAGGAAGCTAAGAATCCCAGGGCTAAGAAGGCTAACTCTCAAAAGCCTAAACAAAAGAAGCAGCATCTCTGTCATCATTGTGAAGTTACCGGTCATACTCGACCAAATTGCTATAAGTGCTTGCCACTCAACAGAGCAATGGCATGATAGCATCTGAAAGCCAAAATCAGCTTCAATTCTCTCTTGCTCCCCTTGGAGATCTTCTCAAAGCCCTCATGTTCCTCTCAAACTTGAACAGTCATAATTCTTCCCCCTCACTGCCGGTTCAAAGGTTTAATCAAAGGAAAGGTTTTTCCAAGGTGTGGAACGACAAGGGGTCCAAGTGATTCTATCACTTTTCTTGTTTTTGTGTGTGCATTACTTGTGTGTTTTGCTTTCAAGTTTTGAGTCAGTCTAGTTTTTATACTTTACATTGTTTAACTTGTTTTTATTTGTTTTTAGTTTTTTTTTTTTTTTTTAATATAAAAAAATTTTAAAAAAAATTGAAAAATCAGAAAAATACAAAAACAATGTGTGTTATGTGTACATTGGTACTTGTGTACCTTGAATGGCCATTGAAACAAAGTTTTCTAAACTTTGTATCTCTTGCAGCTTAAATGAGCATCTCTATGCACAACTAAGCAAATGAGCTTTATGACTCTTGTTTGTGATGAGTAAGATTAAGTTATCTCTTGTACTTAACACTCGTATCACTTTTTTTGATGGGAAGGACTAGAAAATTCTAAGAGAAAGGCATAAATAACCAACTTACCACTATTGCCCGCCAATCATAATATGACAGCTATATGCTCCGGCATAGCAAAAGTGTAGTGTCAATGACATTTATGTGCTTTGGCATAGCAAAATTGGAATGTCAAATGCTTACCATCATTGGGTATTTCTTTTCTCTATCTTAAATGTCCATGCATGATTTGCTTAAATAAAATATGCAAAGAAAATGAAAAGCCAAAAGATCAAAATGCTTTAAATATGATTGCAAGCATGTATTCTAGGAGATGTGGGAGTTATAGGATGTACCTCGAAGGTGATAATCCCCATCAAACAGTTATGATTGTGTGTGAGTTAAAGTGATTTTCTCATATCTCAAATCGTCATAAGATGTACACACTTACACAATCTTGCGATGTTTTTCACACAATACGCAACATTCTTTGCTACTTTTGATAATGTGCAGGTACAATGTGATTTGGCCATCACAAGGTTTTACATGTGTTAATGTATGCTCACTAACTGTCTTGACTTGTTTTTGAAATATAAAATTGGTTAGACTTGTTTAGTGTGTGTGTGTGTTTTTGGGATCATTATGCTTAAAATTTTTGTTGAGAGATGATTTTGAGAGCTTAAAATGTTGATTGGATCCTTGGTTGAGTTGCATGCTTGATTACATTCATATCTGTGTTTTTCAATTCTTGAAAAACGATTTTTAAGCAATCTCGACACTTCCTCGATACCTCCTCGACACCTGGCTATCTATCGAGCTCTTAAGGTCTTTTCTTATCGCAATCTCGACAAATCCTCGACAGCTGGTGAATCGACCGAGAAAGTTCTTGGATCCTCGATAGCTTCTCGACACTTGGTGGATCGATCGAGCCTCATCTCTTGTGTCTGATGTTTTGTACCTTGACACTTGCTCGACACCCATATCTATCTACGGCAAAATCCTCAACACCTGTCTTGACACCTTGCTCGACACCTCATTTGTCGAGCTTTACTAAGGTTCTATTTATACTTCCTCGTGCGATCTAGACCTCATTTCTCTCGATCTCTCTCTCAATACTTCTATCTTTTCACCTCCCAAACCATTCTCACTTACTCTTAACCTTTTTCCTAAGGAGTTCTCGAGCTTAATCAAGTTTTTCCTCACTTGGTATGTCTCTAATCCCTCATTTTCATGCATTTCATTCTCTAAAACCTAAGTTTTTGGGGATTTCGAAAATTTTTGGGGTTTTTCGAAATTAATGAGTGTTTGTTGAAATTTTGGGCTGGGTTTTGCTTAAATGAGTTTAAAATCACATCCATTGCATCACATTAGCATAATAACAGTATTATCATGCATTTTAGATTTGTGCAATTGATTATGTGTTGGTAGGATTGGATTGGGCTAAGCCCATGATGAAATTTCTTTTGCATATCACATGTTCATGCATTCCCCATGCATAAGTACTTTCTTTTCGATATACTTGTTATATTTGAATTGTTTTGGAGCTTTTCTGATTGTCTTTCTTTCTCTCCCCCCTCATTCTGTTTACGTTAGTCGTGTCTATGGCACCTAGGCATAAGTCAACTTCGTCCCAAAACCCTTTGCGTTCTAGGACATCGTCTTCTTCTGATCCTGCTCCTTCACATGTTCGGTTCCATGATGAGGATGCCCAAAAGGACTTCTCGAAGAACCTTTCACGACGAGGTGTTCATTTAGAAAGCCGAGTCATTTTGGCGGACTTCGTCGACACTGACCTTCCCACTGTCATTCATAGTCGAGGATTGGAGTCACTGTGTGACATCCCGGTCACTTATCCAACCGTGCTGATTCAGGAGTTTTACTCCAACATGCATGGTTTCGATGTTTTAGTACCTCTCTTTTCTACTCGCGTTTGAGGTATGCACATTGTAGTCACACCGCAGCTTGTTGTAGATGTGCTTCATGTTTCGAGGGTAGAGCATCCTAACTATCTCAGTTGTGAGCGTCTGGGGACTGTGTCCAAAGACGAGATGATTTGTGCTTTCTGTAAGCGTCCCACAGATTGGGGTGATCGTCAGTTCACACCATGTCGGCCTTTTGCTAAAGGTCCTAGATTCATGAACATGGTGATGACTTTTGTTTTGCACCCATTATCTCACTATAACTCTATCATAGAGCCTCGTGCTTGATTTTTGCTTTCTTTATTAAAGCACCTCACTATAGATTTTCCTTCACATTTCATTTTTTCTGTCTTAGATGTGTATAGGGATACAGCTATCCGTGATAAGCTCATTTTTTCTTCGGCTATCACGCGAATTCTATGCCACTTTTCTGTTCCTTTTCCCTCTTCTAACCATTTTCCTGCCATGTGTGCCATAGGCTGCGCTACTGTTAAACGTAGCGAGGTGCAGTTTCAGTCTCAGCAGTTGGATTTAGCAGCTTCTCCCTCCCGTTCTGCTCTGTCTCATTCTACTCCATCCACATCCGCTCCCTCTTCTTCTTCGAACGATGTGACTCTAGGAGACATCATGGAGCAACCGCACCGCATGGATACTCGCTTGGATACACTCTTTACGAAGTTGTATCAGGTGAACATTCGTGTCGGTCGTATTGCACGGCGACAAGCGACCATGGGTGGTTATGCTCCTGAGGCTTCTCCTCCACCACCTCCTCCAATGACTTCTAAGTCTGAGGATGATGATGGTGATGACGATGATGCTTCGGATGATGATGATGGAGATGGTAGCTCTACCGATGAGATGTCTACTTGACACTCTTACCCTTTGTCACTCGTGACAAAAAAGGGGAGTAGTTTTGGATATGAGAGTAGTCATTCTTAGGGGAAGAGTTAGTATAGGACATTTTGTTAAGGGAGTGTTGATATCTGAGGGATGTAGTGAGGATTACATGTATCTTTTTCTTTTCTCTATTTTAGATACATTTGTTCTTGTACATGGGTCTTGTGACCATTTTGACATACATTGTACTTATCTTCTTTATATATGTTGATGTATGTTTCTTTCACCTACCCTTACATGTGTTGTTTCTTTTCTCTCTTTATGCACATGCTTCTTATTACGTGTATGCAATCTATTATTTCTGTTTCACACAAAGATGCCTTGATGAGTTTTGTTTAAATGTGTTTCAGAAATACAGGTTGTCAAAGTCTTCTTCCCATAAACTCTCTTCTTGAAAAATTTTTCAAGAGTTTATGTTAGGATAGATTTTATTGTATTCAACAAGTAAATATGAGTTGAGTGATTTATGACTTCTCACATATGTTCATTTGTTTGTTGTGGTTTTGTCACGGATTGCCAAAGGGGGAGATTATTAGGACATATGTGATTCACTTGTTAGGAACATATGTCACTATTTTATGTAATTAGCTTATCCTTTGATAAAACGCACTTTACTTGTATTTGGGTAGATCTAGAATGTGTTTAATACTTCAAGAAACTGTGTTTTAAGATCAAGTGTTGAAGACATTCAAGTCTATCCAAGATTCAAGCTGAAGAAGTGATGTTCATTAAAGCTTGACAGCTAGCTATCCATCGAGCTTAAGAAGCTGTTCCAGCCCCGAGGCTCGACAGTTGCTCGACAGCAACTCGACAGATAGCTATCTGTCCAGCTTTATGAAAAACAAAATTCCAGTTCCGTTTTGACTCTAATCCATGATTATGTGTTTGGGCCTCCTTTTCTTCTAACCCTAGACATATAAAAGGATTATTTTAAGGGCCATCAAAGGGTATGCAAGTTGCATAAGTGTTAAGTAAAGTTTGTTCAAGCAATTTGTAACCGGAGGCAAAGTTTTGCCCTAGTTCATCATTCTTGTGAAGAAGTTGCTATGTATGTGCACCGTAGGGTTTTGTGGCCAAGCATCTTCTTGATCTTCATCGTTAGGATGAACTGAAGAACTTTGCAGCCAACAACCTTCTCTACTTGGTGATTGAAATCGTGTGCTGGGATCCGTGCATTGGTTAGTCACGTACTTGGGAGCCGTGCATCGAAAAGGGAAATCGTTACTACAGAACAAGTCCAATTGGGTATTGGAGTAAGGGTTCAACTGTAGGTTGGTATAAGGTACTGAGATTCCTTTACTTGTAACCGCTTGTTGTGATAATAGTGGAATTTTAGGAGTGGGGACCTGAAAATCACCCGGTGGGGTTTTTGCCGTTAGGTTTTCCCCATTCGTAAACAAATCATCGTGTCATTTATTTTCTGCTGCATATTTAGTTATTTGGTGATTTGTTTGTGCTACCACACGTTTGCATGTTAATTAACTTAATTAATTAACTTAGCTAAATTAATTGGTTAATTTATCACAAGGGGTCAATTCCTTTTTGGCCTATCAAGGCTCTTTAGGGCAAAATTCAAAGGAGACTGGTGCTAGTGCTGGGATGCAAAACAGAAAATTGGAGAAAGAGGCAATGCCGCATGTGGCTCCTCTATGGCTTTTCTCTAGTATTGTGATTATTTCTTTCTCTATTTTATTTTTCTAGTTTAATGTTTAGTATTTTATTTTTGTGTTTTATTTCAATTACTATGAGTAGCTAAATTTATAATTGAAGTTGAGGATGAAACCTTGTTGAGGATGAAACCTTGTTAAGGATAATCAGTATTATTTATGTGATTTGATTTTTCCCACAATATTTATTCTTTAATGATTTAAATTGTTCTTGCTTCATATCAATTTACTAAGATGGGATTCTAGATATGAGTTCAATCATGTTTTTCTCATGATTTAGGATTATTCTTAATTAATTGAATGCTTGGTTTATTATTTCTTGATTTTAAAATTGGATTTCTCTTGTGATTTGTTTGGGTACGAATACAATTGATGATTTGATTTTGTACCAAGGAAGAGAAGAAGAGCATGCTTTGATATTTAAATAGAAGTTTTGATGATAATATTTTCCATAGTAGCAAGATTGATTTCTAAATTATCCTGTAGTGGTTGGGAAAAATTAATGATCGTAAATATATGCTAATGTGAATTAACAAAGCAGATTCCAAAACCTTAATTCCTTTCTCTAGATTGTTTACATCTCTTTACTGCTTTATATTATATTTTTTCTTAGTTTAATTATTTGCTTAGTATATTTAATTGCAAACAACCAATTTTTATTAAACTAGATTAGGATTAATTTGATTAATATTTGATTAATTTTCCTACGCTCATTCAAATCCCTATGGTTTCGACCTCGTTCTTATCAAAAAATACTTCAGTACGGTTTGTACACTTGCGAATACTTTAAAATTTCACAACAGACATGAATAAGTTAATGGAGAGGGCACAACTAAGTAAGTGAGCTTTGTGGCTCGTGTTTGTGATGAGTAAGATTAAGTTATCTCCTGTACTTAACACTCGTATCACTCTTTTTAATGGGAAGGACTAGAAAATCCTAAAAGAAATGCATAAATAACCATCTCACCACTATTTCCCGTCAATCATAAAATGACATCTGTATGCTTCGGCATAGCAAAAGTGCAATGTCAAAAGCTTAACATCATTGGGTATTTCTTTTCTATCTCTTATAAGCCAATGCATGGTTTGCTTAAAAGAAAAATATGCAAAGAAACAAAAAAGAATAAAATGCTTTAAATATGATTGAAAGTGTGTATTCTAAGAGATGTGGGAGTTATAGGATGTACCTCAAAGGTGATAGTCCCCATCAAAAAGTTATGATTGTGTGTGAGTTTAAGTGATTTTCTCATATCTCAAATCATCATAACATGTATACACTTATGCAATCTTGCAATGTTTTTCACACACAACACGTAATATTCTTTGCTACTCATGATACATGTGCAGGTACAATGTGATTTGGCCATCACAAGGTTTACATGTGTTAATGTATGCTCACTAAATTGTCTTAACTTGTTTTTGGAATATAAAATTGGTTAGACTTGTTTAGTATGTGTATGTGTTTTGAGATCAAATGCTTGACATTTTTCTTGTTGAGAGTTTTTTTTTTGAGAGGTTAAAATGTTGTTTGGATCCTTGGTTGAGTTACTTGTTTGATTGCATTCATATCTATGTTTTTCCCTTCTTGAAAAACTGATTTTAAGCAATCTCGACACCTCCTCGACACCTCTTGACACCTGGCTTATCTATCGAGATCTTTAGCTGTTTTTTATCGCAATCTTGACACCTCTCAACAGGTAGGTGGACCGATTGATAAACTTTTTGGATCCTCGATAGCTCCTCGACAGCTAGGTGGATCGATCAAGCTTCTTCATAAATTCTGTTAAATTGTTCCTCGATGGATGGCTGGATAGCTGGACACGCATTTAAGCCTCGACACCTCCTTAACACATCCCGATCAATCGAGCTTTATGAGGTTCCTATTTAAGTGATGTTCGCTATTTCTTCTCACTTTTCTCGATCTCTCTCTCGACAAACTCATCTCCTTACCTTCCAAACACTCTCTTCTCTCTCAAAACCTTCAAACCCACGTGATTTTCAGCCTTTCCTTGCTTTAAATCACTTGGTATGATATCTTTTTCTCTCATTATTCATGCATTTCATGCATTTAGACCTAGGTTTTAGGGTTTTTCAAAATAATTTGGGGTTTTTCAAAATTATTGAGTTTTTGTTGAAATTTTGGGATAGGTCTTTGTTTTAATGATCTTTAAATCTCATGCATTGCATCACATGAGCATTATAACAGTATTATCATGCATTTAAATGTGTGCAACTGATTTTGTGCTGGTAGGATTGGATTGGGCTGAGCCCATGATGCTTTTTATATTGCATGTCACATGTTCATGCATTCCCATGCATACGTTCTTTCCCTTCAATATATCTTGATATATTTGAATTGTTTTGGGGACTTTTCTAATTGTCTCTCTCTCTCTCCCTCTCTCTTCTGTTTGTGTTAGTCTATGTCTATGGCACCCAAACACAAATCTACTCCATCCTGAAACCCTCTTTGTTCCGGGGCATCCACTTCATCTGATCTTACTCCTACATCTATTCGGTTCTGTGATGAGGATGCCCAAAAGGCCTTCTCGGAGAACTTTTCTTGATGAGGCATTCATTCTGAACGCCAAGTCATCCTGGCAGACTTCGCCAACACTGACCTACCCATTATCATTCACATGTCCATCCAAGCTGATCTAGGAATTTTACTCCAACATGCATGGATTTGATTTTTCAGTACCTCATTTCATCACTCGCGTTTGAGGCATTGCTGTCACACCACAGATTGTTGCAGATGTGCTCTATGTCCCTAGGGTAAAGTCTCCTGACTACCTTGGTTGTGAGCATCTGAGGACTGTGTCCAAAGACGAGCTTATGTCTGCTTTCTGTAAGCGCCTTTCTAATTGGAGTGAGCATCAGTTCAATTACTATTTGAACTTTGCAAAAGACCCTCGGTTTTTGAACATGGTCATGACTTTTGTTCTTCACCCTCTATCTCACTATAACTCTATCATAGAGCTTCATGCTCGATTTTTGTTGTCCCTCTTGAGCATCTTACTATAGATTTTCCTTCTCACTTTATTCTTTCTATCATATATGTCTATAGGGATACGGCTTCCCATGATAAGCTTATCTTCCCTTTCGCTATCACGAGGATCTTACGCTACTTTTCTGTTCCCTTTCCAGTGTCCAACCACTTTACCTACATGTGTGCCATAGACACCGCTACCGTTAAACGGAGTGAGGTGCAGTTTAGGTCAAGGCAATCTGGGTCAGCAGCTCCTCTCACCCATTCGGCTCCATCCTGATCTACTCCATCCACATCCGCTCCCTCCTCTTCTTCGAGCGATGTGACTCTCGGGGACATCATGACGCAGCTTCAGCGCATGGATGCTCGCCTTGATACACTCTCTACTTAGTTGTATCAGGTGAACATCCATGTCGGCTGTATTGCACGATAGTAGGCGATCATGGGTGGCTTCGTTTCTAAGACTTCTCCTCCACCTACTCCAAAGGCTTCTGAGGTTGAGGATGAGGATGAGGATGATGATGATGATGCTACTGCTTCTGAGGATGATGATGATGGAGATGCTAGCTCTTCCGATACAGATGAGATGTCTACTTGACACTCTTACCCTTTGTCACTCATGACAAAAAGGGGGAGTAGTTTTGGATATGAGAGTAGTCATACTTAAGGGGAGAGTTAGTATAGGACCATTTTGTTAGGGGAAGTATTGATATTTGAGGGATGTAGTGAGGATTACTTGTATCTTTTTCTTTTCTCCTTTTTAGATACATTTATTCTTGTACATGGGTCTTGCGACCATTTTGACATACATTGTACTTATTTTCTTTGTATGTTGATGTACGTTTCTTTCACCTATCCTTACATGTGTTGTTTCTTTTTTCTCTTTATGCACATGCTTCTTATTATTTGTATACAATCTATTATTTTCTATTTCACACAAAGATGTCTTGATGAGTTTTCTTTAAAGTGTTTCAGAAATACAGGTTGTCAAAGTCTACTTGCCATAAACTCTCTTCTTGCAAAGTTTTTCAAGGGTTTGTGTTAGGATAGATTTTATTGTATTAAACAAGTGAATATGAGTTGAGTTATTTATGACTTCTCTCATATGTTCATTTGTTTGTTGTGGTTTTGTCACGGATTGCCAAAGGGGGAGATTGTTAGGACATATGTGAGTCACTTGTTAGGAACATATGTCACTACTTTATGTAATTGGTTAATCCTTTGATAAAACGCACTTTACTTGTAATTGTGTAGATCTAGGATGTGTTTAATACTTCAAGAAACCTTGTTTCAAGTTCAAGTATTAAAGCCATGCAAGTCTATCCAAGATTCAAGCTGAGAAACTGTCTGCCATTAAAGCTCGACAGCTAGTATCTATCAAGCTTTAAAAGCTGTTCCAGCCCCATGGCTCGATAGTAGCTCGACAAATAGCTATCTGTAAAGGTTTACGAAAAATAGAGTTTCAGTTAAGTTTTGACTCCAATCCGTGATTATGTGTTTAGGCTTTCTTTTCTCTCAATCCTAGACATGTAAAATGATTATTTTAAGGGCCATCAAAGATGACATAAGTTGCACAAGTGTTGAGCAAAGTTTGTTCAAGAAAATTGTAACCGGAGACAAAATTTACCCTAGTTTATCTCTCTTGTGAAGAAGTTGCTGTGTTTGTGCACCGTAGGGTTTTGTGACCAAGCATCTTCTCGATCTTCATTGTTTGGATGAACTGAAGAACTTTGCAGCCAACAACCTTCTCTCGTTGGTGATTGAAGTCGCGTACTGGGATCCGTGCAATTGGTTTGTCACGTATTGAGAGTCGTGCATCAAAAGGAGAGATTGTCACTACAGAACAAGTCCAATTGGATATTGGGTAAGGGTTCAACTATAGGTTGGTATAAGGTACTGGGATTCCTTTACTTGTAATCGCTTGTTTTGATAATAGTGGATTCTCGAGAGTGGTGACCTTAAAATCACCCGGTGGAGTTTTTGCCGTATAGGTTTTCCCCATTCGTAAACAAATCACCGTGTCAATTTATTTTTCCAATGCATACTTTAGTTAATTGGTAATTTATTTGTGCTGCCACGTACAATTGCATGTTAATTTAATTAATTAATAAACTTGACTAATTAATCAATTAATTTATCACAAGGGGTCAATTCGTTCTTGGCCTATCATTTTTATTGCAATTTGGATATTAAAAAATCAATTGAGGAGGTCAATGCATTGTTGGATTCTATTCCTTTCTTAAGTACTGATAGCTGGCAACCAAAAGTAGTCCCTCTTCCATTTTCTTCATCCCCACTCCCATCTACTGTAAAACCACCAAAGTTGGATGATGTTTAGGAACATCAATTGGTAAGTATACTTCAAGAGCATAAGGAAGCTCTAGGTTGAACGATTGCTGATATTAAGGATATTAGTCCCTTTGTGGTTATGCATAGAATTCACACCCAGGTAAGTTACAATCTCATTGGACTAGTCCATTCATAATATGCATTATTTATCTCGATGGTGTTGTTGAGTTTTGGATGGTCCTGTTTATCAGGATTGATCTCTAGTTGTGTTAAATCTTTTTGCAAAAAAAAAAAAAAAAAAAAAAAAATCTTTTTCTTGTTTATTTTCTGCTTTTAGATTAATATTTGTGTTTATTTTCTTGTTTAGTTTTATATTCTTTTGTTCTAGCTGATATTTGACAAAAATTAAAATTTATAACAATCAGCTTAATCGAGGTACGTCTCTTCCTTCTCCTTACCTTACTTGTTTCTACTTGGTTCTCATGTTGCATATTAATATTTTGCTCTCTTTTCATTCAAGACATATATTTGAGAGTCTCATTTTTAACATTGAAGACAATGTTTGGTTTAGGTTTGGGGGGATGTACATAGATTTCTATCTTTCTGTTGTGTTTTGTTTAGTACCCCCAAAAAAAAAAAAAATATATATATATATATATATATATCTTTTGCCTAGCTTGAGGTTTATGTTTTGAGATCATTATACTACTCTCGCTTGAAGAATTTCATTGCTTTCATGCTCAATTCATTGCACATGCACGTTGCCACTCAGACACAACTTCTTGTTGAAGGATAAAAGTGATTAGAAAATCTTGAAGATAATAATGTGGAAATTGTAACCCTTGTGAGTTTTGAGCCAATCATTATTTTTGGAGGGTTATTTTTTTTCTAATCTTAAAGTTCATTTGGAAGTGCGTAACATATTTCCCTTATTGTAGTCTCATTGTTCTTTCTTTCGGCCAAGAAAAAAAATTTTAATTTTATGCCACACTTGAATCTTTTGAAGTCATTGATGTTGAATGAACTATACTATTCTTTGAGAGATGAGATTAGGCCATTTTTGTCTACTTTGAGCCATATATGTATTTTTCCTTTTTTTTTCTTGATACATTATCATTAGTCACCCCGTCCAGCCTTTTAATTAGCCTTTCTTTCTTAAAGCCCTTATCCACAGTGTTTCAAGGTGGAATTTGATCAATTTGTTTCAATGTGGTGGTTTGTGCGAGAATTCAAAGAAGAAAGAAAAAAAGAATTCAAAGAAAAAAAGAAGAGGAAAAGTGTCAAAAAGAAGAAAATAAAAAGGGTTCTCATCAAATTTTGAGAAGTGAAATGTAAGGAAGGAGTACTGCTTTGAAGAAGAAGAGTTTAAAAAAAAAAAAAAAGGTTGAATGGAAATTCCAAAAAGAGTTGACATTCCAACAAATCTTGAAAACACTTCTTATTATTTACCTTCACCAATTTTTATTTCATTCACTTTGCTTTTACCCTACATTACGTCCTAATAAAGTCCTTATTTGATCTTGAAGATTGTGTAGTTCAAATATTGATATAACTAAATAAAAAGTGTGGTATAAATTCTTTTTGGCATCCTTTCATAAGACTATTTGTTCTTTCTTGATTAAGCATTTTTTTATGTGATTTATATGTGAGGTGTTTGATTTTGCTTACATTATTCCACTCACATATATTGCTGAGAGTGTTACATCCCATTTCAGAGTGATTTCATTTGTTGAGTGATGAAAGATTTAAGTTGAAGCAAACTTTCAAGTAGAGATTCGAGTCAAGCTTATTCTAAAACTAAGAGTATGCTTGGGTTGGCTACCACTTTTCACTCACATTGAGTTTTGATGGCATGAGAAATTGCTTTAACATTTGTAGTGTTTTTGAACTTGAACTAATCCTTTTTGCAAAAGGCTAATGAAAAAAAAAATTGTTTGATTTTCTTTGTTTTGTTTTAATATTTGTTCTCAGAATTTTATGGGTATATTCACTGCAAATCCTCACGAGACTACAACTCGTCCACTAGTGTAAGCTAGGAGTTTAAAGGCTTGTTGCATATGCTAAATGTAATCGAAAATTCTAGAGAAAGTGGATTAGTTAGGATTTCATTTTTCTTTGTTTTGTTTTTATAAATTTCTTTGTTTTGTTTTACTCTTTATCTATTTTGCTCGAGGACTAGCAAATTGTAGGTTTGGGGGTGTTTGATGTGCATTGATAATAGCTTAATTTTGCATATTTATATCATTATTAGAAAGCATTATCATATTTATTTTGAGTTAATTTATGCATTTTATATTTGGTTTTGGAATAATGTTGAATAATCAATTTTGTGCTTAATTGAATTTTATTGCACGAATTTGTCTTTTGTAGGAAAATGGAATTAAATAAGTTGATTTATGCAAAGAAGAAAGCTAGTGGACTTTACTTTTACAAGGGCCATGATGAAGTTAAAGAAGGCCAACCCAATTAAATTTAAATCCAATTGGAGCAAGAAATAAAAGGAAATTTGCACCGAATTCAAGTCCAATTTGGATTAGGATTCCAGCCTACGTATCAGTTAGTATTTTTTACATAACTTTCGGCTCAGATGTCAAATCATAACGATTCAAGTTGGACTTGAAAGTTAACTTAAAGAGCTAAAACTTTTTAGTATTACCAAATTCTGAATTCTAACGTTAAATGGGCCAAAATCATTGGTTAACTGAAGCCTAAAAATTTTAGATTTTCTCCAAACGGGAATTCAACTTGTAATAAGATTCCTTGACCTATTTAAAGGCTCTTTAGGGCAAAATTCAGAGGAGGCTAGTGCTAGGGCTGGAATAAAAAATAGAAAATTGAAGCAAGAGGCAGTGCCACATGTGGCTCCTCTTTGGCTTTTCTCTAGTATTGTGACTATTTCTTTCTCTATTTTATTTGTCTAGTTTAATGTTTAGTATTTTATTTTGGTGTTTTATTTCAATTATCATGAGTAGCTAAATTTATAATTGAGGTTGAGGATGAAACCTTGTTAAGGATTATCAGTATTATTTATGTGATTTGATTTTTCCCATAATATTTGTTCTTTAATGATTTAAATTGTTCTTGCTTCATATCAATTAACTAAGATGGGATTCTAGATATGAGTTCAATCATGTTTTTCTCATGATTTAGGATTTGTCTTAATTAATTGAATGCTTGGTTTATTATTTCTTGATTTTAAAGTTTGATATCTCTTGTGATTTGTTTGACTACAAATACAATTGATGATTTGATTTTATACCTAGGAAACGAAGGAGAGCATGCTTTAGATATTTAAATAGAAGTTTTAATGATAATATTTTCCATGGTAGCAAAATTGATTTCTAGATTATCATGTAGTGGTTGGAAAATTAATGAACGTAAATATATGTTGATATGAATTGACAAGGCGGATTCCAAAACCTTAATTCCTTTCTCTAGATTATTTACATATCTTTACTGCTTTATATTATATATTTGCTTAGTTTAATTATTTGCTTAGTATATTTAATTGCAAACAACCAATTTTTATTAAAATAGATTAGGATTAATTTGGTTAAGATTTGATTAATTTTCCTACATTCATTTAAGTTCCTGTGGGTTCGACCTCGTTCCTGTCAAACTATACTTCAGTACGATTCGTACACTTGCGAGTACTTTAAAATTTCACAACATATATGAATAAGTTAATGGAGAGGGCAAAGTAGTACAAGAGATTAAAGGATGATCAAATGCAGGATAAGGCCAAGGCTAAAGCACCTGTCATGGAGAAGAAGGATGTTAAGGCAGATCAAGCTCCCCGACCCTAAAGGGACTTTTTCCCTTTGACTCAAAAGCTAAGATCTGAGATAGTGAGTTCCCTATACAAAGAGCCCGTGTATAAAATTGTGGAGAAGATAAATAATGAGCCATATTTTCGTTGGCCGAACAAGATGAGTGGAGATGTTACTAGAAGGAACCAAAGCCTTTATTGTTTGTATCATCGGGATTGAGGGCACACCACTGAGGACTGTCAAACCCTAAAGAATCATTTGAACCAGCTCAAGAAAGTAGGATACTTGAAAGAATTTTTGTTCCGAGATGATTCTTGGCCGCAAGATCTTAAGGGGGCTAGCACCTTAAGAACTTCGGCTCCAACCAGGGGACTTATAGGGGTAATACACATGGCCATGAAGCGGGTTGAAATCACAAAAAGTTCACTACGGGTCTTAGCTGTGGCTTCAGGGTCGGACTCAAAAGTGGATTTTCCCACCCACAAAAAGGGACAGTGGGAAGATGATAGCATTGACTTTTCCAGGGAATACCTTGAAGGCACTGTTCAACCCCATAAAGATGCATTAGTGGTGTCACTGCAGATTAGGGTTTCGATGTTAGAAGGGTTATAATAGACCAAGGAAATGGGGCAAAGATAATGTATCCTGATCTGTATGAAGGGTTAGGCCTTACTTCTGATGATTTGACCAGGTATGATAGCCCCTTGGTGGCCTTTGACAGGACCGCTGTCACACCAGCAAGAAAAGTGACATTGCCCGTGGAGGTAGGAGGAAGAAAAGAGTTGGTGGACTTTATAGTGGTACATTCTTATTCCCTTTATACAACCATCCTCGAACGCCTTTGGATTCATTCCACAGGAGCAATACCTTCATCTTTGCATCAGAAGGTAAAATTTCCAACTGAGCAGGGCATTGCAGAAATCCATGGAGATCAGATTATGGCGCGGAAATGCCAAGTAGCCACCATAAGGCACGAACAGAAAGAAGGGATCAAGTTGACGAACCCCTTGTAGCAGCTACAGTCCCCGCCCAAGGACATTTGTAAGCGATTGGAGAAGGTATTCATCAACCTCAGGGATAAGTACTTCTAGGTAGGGGCGAGCCTCCCTATCTCAGAAAAAGTAGAGCTAATTTTTTTTTTTAATCAACAATATGTATGTATTCGCATAGAGTCCATATGAGGCACCCGGAGTAGATCCAGAATTCATATGTCATTAGCTTAACATCAACCTTCGCTGCTCCCCGAAGAAGCAGAGACCTCGTAGGTCCTTGGATATTCATGCTAAAGTAGTAAAAGAAGAAGTAGATAGACTTAAAGAAGCCGGAGCAATCAAGGAGATCTATTATCCCAAATGGTTAGCAAATACGGTAGTGATGAAGAAGAAGAATGGGAAGTGGCAAGTATGTGTTGATTTCAAGGATCTAAACAAGGCATGTCTAAAGGATCCTTTTCCGGTACCTAAGATAGACCAACTTGTTGATGCAACTTTCAAACATCCTAGGATGAATTTTCTTGATGCTTTCCAGAGGTACCATCAGATAGCATTGGCTCCCGAGGACTAGGAGAAAACTTCTTTTATCACCCCTACAGGTAATTTTCATTACAAAGTCATGCCCTTCTGGTTGAAGAACGCAGAGTCTACCTATCAAAGAATGGTCACTAAGATGTTCAAGAAGCAGCTAGGAAGGAATATGGAGGCTTACATAGATGATATGGTGGTGAAGAGTAAGGCGGCAGAAGATCATCTGTTTGACCTTGCAAAAACCTTCCAAACTCTACAGGAGCACCGATTGAAGTTGAACACCTCCAAATGCACCTTTGGAGTTAACTCAGGCAAGTTTTTAAGGTTTTTGGTTACTCACCGAGGGATTGAAGTTAACCTAGACCAGATAGTAGCGTTGCAAAATCTAAGGCCCCCAAGGAATCCCAAGAGGTCCAACGACTTACTGGAACGACTGCAGCTCTCAGCCGGTTTATTTCACGATCCGTGGATAAATGCTGACCTTTCTTCTAGTTATTGAAGAAGTGGAAGTACTTTCAGTGGACGGATGAGTGCCAGCAAGTGTTTGATGAGCTTAAGCTATATTTATCTCAGGCACCAATCTTGTCAAGACCGGTGCCCAAAAAGACACTGTATATGTACTTAGTTGTGACGGATCATGCGATAAGTGTTGTTTTGTTAAGGTTAGATCAGGGAGTTCAAAAGACAATCTTTTATGTTAATAAAACTCTCGTGGAAGCTAAAACACATTACCTCTTGTTGACACCCAATTTTGCAACCTGCATTTAACCTCACATGGAGGGTAAAAGGGTAATTTCACCTTGGAAAAAAAATCTTAATTTTGACCATTAGATCCTTAATCTCATTTCATCAAAATGATCTTGATGTTGTAACGATCAAATTGACTAGTCATAAGCCTTAATTGGACCATCAAATTGAAAGTTATCATCAAATCAAGTTTTAATGGTCGAGATGCACTATCACAAATTGAGTCTGACTATATGTGATTATGAACAACTGAGATTAATGATGTGTCATAATTTGATTGGCTAGGACTACATCTTATGATAAGGTTGCACACACTTGATTAATTAGATAATTAAACATTAAATTAGGGTAAATTTGGAACTGATTAAATCTGAAATGGAAGTGATTGGATCCTATTAATGTTAATTGAAAACTAATTTGGGACCTATTAATGTTAATTTAGTGCCCTTAAATCCTATTGTATGACGCTATGTATGACATTATGTATGACTTAATTTATGACTTAATGTTATGATTAATAAATTTTTATTATTATCTAAAATAATGGTAACATGAATATTTGGACATTATCATATAGTCCATAAGATGCATAGTATTGATTTAGTTACAGAAGATATAAGTCACAAGTTCTTCGTAAACTCAGAATTTTAGTTCGTAGTCGGTGATGAAATTGGGCATTTCATCTGTAAAGACTATAACATATTAACTAAGATGATTTGTCTTGATCATGGAAGTAGAGACTTTTAGTTGATACGTTGATATGTTTTAAGAGTTAAGACATATTGAATTGGGCCGCTGTGAGATTTATTATTCTCCTAACGACTGTCAAATGAATAATAAATCTCACGACTTTTAGTTACATGAACTCTTAATCCTGAGAGAATAATGGACCTGATCATGAAGTGTAAGTTACTTTGATATATCAGGAGTGAAATCTAAAGTAATGGTCAAAATCTCAGTATGTTAGACAGCCACATTTAATGTTGATGGAACATATATTCTCAAGATGGAATTCATAGTCTCTTAACGGAGATATAAAATATTCCCTTAAGATAAGTTTAATGAGTTCATTTATTCAAAGAATTAGGCCTAACCACTTTGGTAAGAAATTACTAAAGTATATATTTATGAAATTGGATTTCATAAATATATGATGAATAATTTAAAAGGATTAAATCGGGTACTCAAGGATTAAGATGTAGTGATCTACAAAGTGACAGTCTTCATTCATGACTTCGTATTACTACAAATATTTTATGAAGGGGTTGCATGTACAATAAAGTCTTGGGATATAATTTATTAATAAGACCTAGAGTGCAATTATATTTATATAGTGGTATTAAATATAATTAATGGTAACTTTGGACTTGTCAAGAATTAACAGAAAAGCTCAAAACCCATTGGAGCTAGTGTCTTATTTGTTCCCATTTGGTCCCACTCCAAGCCACATACTAAAACCCAATTGGAAAGGCCCAAAAAACTAGCCCAATTAGATAATCAGTTATAAGGAGAGAAACATACAGAATTTTTGTAAGAACATGAAATGGTATGTATTTGAGTGTTAGACACTCTTTCATTCTCTCTTGAACATACACATATAACTGATTAAGAAACCACACTTCTTGAGTATCAAGTGGAATTGGAGTGAAGATTAAAAGTGTTCCCAAATGTTTCTAATCTTTGGTTTTGAATTTCACCACTTCAAGGTACACTCTCTTGTTCTTATATTCTAAAAGTTACATAGCACATGTTATCAATTACGAATGAAGTAGATCTTAATTTTCCATTGCATATGTATTTATCCAACATACATTTAATGCACCAAATTTCCCTAAAGTCTAAAATAAGGTCTAGGTTCATGATTCTTTTTTATCCTTTATCAACCCTCATTAAATGACCTTCCGTTCATATTTCCTCCACCACTACTATATAAATCTCCCCTCTCCTCCATTCCAAAGTACACACAGAAACACCCTCTCTTCTCCTCTCTTGAGTTCTAGTGAAATTGAGTAGTCCTATCATACCTTAGTCTTCCTGAAACTCAAGGTATTGAGTGATACTTACTCTCCCTCTCCTAGTTCTTCTTTTCTACTCCACTCTTATGACTTCCACCAAGAGCCTCCTCTTCCACCATGTGGATCTTGCATGCAAGTATAATCTTTATCCTTAACTTGTTTTTCATGTTGCTATAATGTTAATTTAAGATTAGAGCATGCTAGTGTTTATTTAAATTCCTTGAATATGTTTGAATGTTCTTATGTGTTCTTTACATGTTCTTGGTTGTTCATTACATGTTCATGCATAACACTAGCTTTGATCTTAAATCTACATAAAAAATATGAAAAAGATGTTTGTTTCACAATTCTTTTAAATCCTTGAATCTAGGATATCACTATCCACACACATTCACTAGAATTTTTTTTTCAATCCAAATGCAATGTTTAATAATTGAATTAGGGTTTATCACATGCACACACATTAAATTCAACATGCAAATTGATTAATAACATATTGGATGATATGATATGAATATTGGCCACCATAGTCTAGAAAACCAATTTCACCGGGCAAGTTGGGTGCCTAATACCTTCCCACATTGTAACATAGCCTCCGAGCTTAGATCAAGGGTTGATAGATCAATACTTATCCTTGTAATTTTCAATTTCTAGATTGTAACTAGGAAACAAAGTCATGTACTTTATCTTAGATTGTATCTAAGAGCAAAGCTATGTAATTTCCTATGATCAATGTAAATTCAATTTCAAATTAATAAAATAAAGAGTTTTTCAATTTTTGTTTTCTTATTTATTCCAATAATTAATTAAGTGGTGACTCCATTATAAAACCCTTAATCTAAAGGGGAAAATATAATCAATCAAACCTCCATTTTGAGAGGCAATAACATGACTCTACCCATTCACATAGGTTTGGTCGAACATCCAAAAAACGGGCTGGGGGCACGGTCTCTCACGCCTTCCATAGGAAAAAGTGACACTGGCAATAATCCATGCTACTCAGAAACTGCCTCATTACTTTCAAGCCCATACGATAGTCATTTTGACCGAACATCCCTTGTAAGCATTGCTGAGAAGATTGGACTTCTCGGGGAGGATAGCTAAATAGGGAGCATCTTTAGGAGCCTTTGATATTTAGTATAAGCCTCGAACTTCCATTAAAGGGTAGGTCTTGGCAGATTTTGTTGCGGAATTCACCCCTAGACATCCCGAAATCCTGCAAGTGAAAGGAGGTAAATTGTGTGAACCTTAGGAAAACACAGTATATGTAGATGGAGTATTGAACTGCCGAGGAGTAGGAGTTGGTATTATCTTTATCTCTCCAAAAGGATTAGATTGGAGAAATCGTTCAAACTAGGATTCCTGGCATCAAACAATGAAGCAGAGTATGAAGCTCTTCTTGTAGGGCTCCGAATGTCCAAGCAAGTGGGAGTAGAAAGGATACGGATGCACTGTGACTCTCGGCTAGTTGTAAGTCAGGTTAATGGTGAGTTTGAAGCTAAGGATCAAAGGATGGTAAGCTATTTAAAAGAGGTTGGAATCCTAAAGCATCAGTTTAAGGAGGTGGAGATTTCACAAATCTCTCGGGGAAGTAATAGCCATGCCAATTCTCTAGCTACACTAGCATCATCCTTGGCTGATCAACTCCCGAGGATCGTTCCAACTGAGCTTTTTCCTTTCTCTAGTGTTTCTCCCCCCGATATAGTCTTAATCTTGAGTATTCACTCGTCCGCTAGTTGGATAGATCCTCTCATACCTTACCTCCGAAGTGGGATTCTACCTGAGGATAAGAAGGAGGCTGATCGGATTAGATATAGGTCTCCCAAGTATTGGGTATCCAAAGAAGGGAAATTATACAAAAGGTCATACTCGGGACCCTACCTGCTATGCGTGCATCACGAGGCAGTCGAGGTGCTTCTAGAAGATCTACATCAAGGAATATGTGGAAATCATACAGGAGGAAGATCATTAGCTACAGAGTCTTTACCCAGGGGTATTGATGGCCGAACATGTAGAAGCAAGCACAAGAATTCTCCAAAAAGTGTGATCAATGCCAAAGGTTTGCTCCCAGTATCTATCAGCACGGAGGTCTACTTAACCCAATATCCAGCCTGTGGCCATTTGCCCAGTGGGGGCTAGACATAGTAGGGCATTTCCCTAAGACGACCAGTGGTAGAAGATGGCTCTTAGTAGGAATAGTCTATTTTACTAAGTGGGTTGAGGCTGAGCCCCTAACTAATATTCAAGACACTAATGTTAAGAGGTTCATATGGAAAAATCTCGTGACACGGTTTGGCATACCAAAAGCTCTCATATCAGACAATGGATTGCAGTTTGAATATTGCTAGAAGTTGGGTATTGTCAATACGTATTCTACCCCACCTTACCCCCAAGACAATGGTCAAGCTGAAGCGACTAACAAATCCATTGTGAATGGCTTAAAGAAATGACTTGATGACTCAAAAGGGAGATAGGCAGAAGAGCTACTGAGTGTGCTGTGGGCATATCGGACCACTCCGCAACAATCAATAGGTGAAACTCCTTTCTCAATGACATATAGAGCAGAAGCCGTGATACTTGTAGAGGCTGGACTACCTACTTCTCGGACTAATGTATTTGAGGTAGGAAAGAATGATCAACTACTTTGTAAAAATTTGGATCTTGTGGAGAGAATCGAGATTTTGCTTCAATAAGGTTAGCTAATTACAAATAAAATATCAGCCGAAGATACAACAAAGGCATCAAAAACAAGGAGTTCATATCAGGAGATTTGGTGCTAAGAAAAGTGTTAGGAAATACTCGAGACCCTGCTATGGGAAAGCTAGGCCCAACTTGGGACATACCTTATGTAACGTCACAAACACTAAAAAAAAAAAGAAAAAGAAAAAGAAAGTGATGGTCAGATTTTATTTGGACCATATGTGCCCACCTACCCATTTAACCCCCACCACTCATCTCACAAATATCTCTACTCTCTTTGGCCGGCCATCCCTTTCCTCTCATATTTTTTTCTTTCTTTTTCTCACAAACACTCCCTTACACTCTCCACGTACCTCCATGCCACCATTGCCACCATTATTTTTTCCGGCAATGTCACCAGAAAATCCTTAGGAACCTCTATAAGCATCTTTATCTTTTATTTGAGGTAAAATTTCTAATCCTTTTGGTGAGTTATATATTTTGCTTGAGGTTATATTTTTATCTAAGCTTTAATAATGATACCCATGTGATTTATGAGAACTGAAAGTGATATTTATGTGTTTATACGTTTGGGTTTTGTATTGGAGGAATTATTTGATGAGTAGGTTTATGGTTTGTGTTAGTGATGACTATCTAAGGCTTATTTATGGTTATTTATGGTGGAAATTTAGGGGTTTTGAGTTATAACATGTGATAGTTGGTAAATCTAATTTTTCCATTGCTATTGGGTTTCTTTGGAGTTAGTTGAAGTTCTAAATTTCTTGTTTTGGAGGATATTTTGATTTTTCTTACATGGGTCTCTTGATGATGTTGTGTAAATCTTATGGAAGCTAGTCATAATGTTGGAGATGATATTGAATGGGCTAACTTTAGAAATTGGAGTCTATGCCTTGTGAATTAATTTGTTGAGAAATTTTGGAAGAGGAATATGTTATTGATGAGGTTAAATACTAGGCTTGCTTAATTAAGTGCTTATTTGGCAATTCCTAAATTGTAGCTATATACAATTTTAAGCTTTATGTTTATTGTGATAGGTTTACTTGATATTGTTTAGATTATAGCTAATCTCCTTGGAGATTGAAGAATTAGGCTTTTGCGGTTGTGAGGTAAGTAGCTTTTTAATGGGATTTTTGAAAAATAACCATGTTACATAAATGTTGTTTTTGGGTTAGACACGCTTTTGGAAACTACCTATGGAAACTATATTTTCCTAAAAACTATTGTGTCGTAACCTTAATATTTATATATATATATATATATATATATATATATGAAAATGCATCATATTTGGTATTGCATTTGGGGAAATGCATGAATTATTGGCATGGAAAATGTAAGCATCTTTTATTTAATCTTTGATAAGGAAATCATGGATTTTATGGTTTATTAGAAAATTTAAAGATGCTTACCTTGTCTTGTTATTTGGGAAATTGATAAAAATCTTTTTGACAAGAATGAAGTTGAAAACCTTATAAACTTTGTGGAAGTTGGATTATTTAAGGTTTTTCTGAAACTACCTGGATATAAACTATGTGTTTCAAAGTAATGTAACATGTGAGCTTTATGTGGTTTTAACATCATGCCATGTGTGATTTCCCAGTGATCACCCAGTGATCACCCGATTTGGTTTCCGTAGTCATTGTGACAACGGAATCAGATCCAGGTAGTGCCCTTTCACTTTGGATGACACTTTCTTCCCTGCTGCCCATGGGGGGAAGAGGTTCCTTGATTGTGTATGAGGCTGCTGCCCATGGAGCCAAGAGTCTACATACCAAATAGGACAATATCATGCCAGTTGTGAATGGGTGGATTACCTGACTGGTTTATGTGGTAGTGTGGTATATTTGTGATAATTTACCCTATGTTAGATATTATGACTTTGAAAATTATATTATTGGTGCTCACAAATTATAGCATATAGTTTCAAGGTATCTACTTTGAGAAACTTTGTGTTTCAATATTCAATCATTCTTGTCATATCATATCATTATTATTGAAGATGAAACTTACATTTCCCCCACCCCTATTAATTATGCTACTTACTGAGCTTTAGCTTATCCCACTCTCTAACAGTTTTTCAGATTAATTAGCTATATCTTGGGTATGGAGCTTACTTCTTTAGTGATGATTAGAGTGTTATGTTAAATTTGGAGACTTTTACTGTAAATGGTTGGTGACTTGATCTTGCTATGTTTAACGAGAGCTTAATTAATTCTATTGGAGGTTGGTCGCTTAAGGTTTGTTAGCCTTTGGCGTGGTAGGCCTAGACTCGATGTTAAGGTCCTTATTCTTGATAAGATTGTGACTTTGTGTAATTTAATTGGAGTTTTGTAATATATTCATGTATTACGTGGAGGCACATAATTTTAGTTATTGTTTGGAAATGTGTTATAGAGCTCTAGCTTGTAATGTAAAGATTTAGTATGGTTATATATATTCTTATCCTATGGAAAAGAAAGGAAAATGAAGATCTCCTATATTTTGATTTGCCATAAAGGAAAAACATCTACAGGCACATTTGGGATGTATTTCTCATGATTTGGACCTTTTTGGGTTTAGGGTGTGACACCTTACAGGGTCACTTCCATTGCCGGAGTTGGGGCATATCGACTACAGGACTTAGATGAAAGACCTGTAGCTATGCCATGGAATGTGTTTAATTTGAAGAAGTACTACTTTTGATTATTATATAAGAAAATATGCATTATTCATACTTCTATTTCGTATAAATTAAATGAACAACGACAAATTCTATGATAGGCCAAGAATGAATTGACCCCTTGTGATAAATTAATTGATTAATTAGCCAAGTTTATTAATTAATCAAATTAACATACAAAATGCGTGGCAACACAAACGAATCACCAATTAAACCAAGTATGCAGCAAAAATTAAATTGACACGGTGATTTGTTTACAAATGGGGAAAACCTACACAGCAAAAACCCCACCGGGTGATTTTAAGGTCACCACTCCCAAGAATCCACTATTATCAAAACAAGCAGTTACAAGTAAGGAATCCCAGTACCTTATACCAACCTACAGTTGAACCCTTACCCCAATACCCAATTGGACTTGTTCTGTAGTGACAATCCCTCCTTTCAATGCACAGCTCCCAGTACGTGACTAACCAATTGCCAGATCCCAGTACGCAACTTAATCACCAACTTGAGAAGAATGCTGGTTGCAAAGTCCTTCAGTTGATAACACGATGATGATCAATAAACTCCTTGGTTACAAAACTCTACTGTGTACAAACACAGCAGCTTCTTTAAGAGAAAGATGAACTAAGGAAAATTCTATCTCCGGTCACAATTTGCATGAACAAGACTTTTCTCTACACTCGTCTGTGCGTAACCTTTGACGGCCCTTAAAATAATCCTTATATATATTTAGGGTCGTGAGAAAAGAAAGTCTAAACACATACTCACAGATTGGATGAAAAACAGCTCTGAAAAATTGAGTTTCATAAACCTCGATAAATAGCCATCTATCGAGCTAGCTGTCAAGCCACGGGCTTCAATAGCTTTTAAACCTCGATAGATGCTAGCAGTTGAGCTTTACAATCCAGCACTTTCTCACTTGATTCTTGGACAGACTTGCATGGCTTTAACACTTGAACTTGAAATCTTATTTCTTGAAACATTAAACACATCCTAAATTTACCCAATTACAAGTAAAGTGCGTTTTGTCAAAGGATTAGACAATTATATAAAATGTTGACATATGTTCCTAACATTAAATCACATATGTCCTAACAATCTCCCCTGTTGGCAATCCGTGACAAAACCACAACAAACAAATGAACATATGAGAGAAGTCATAAATCAGTCAACTCATACTCACTTGTTGAATACAATAAAATCTATCCTAACACAAACTCTTGAAAAACTTTGCAAGAAGAGAGTTTATGGCAAGTAGACTTTGACAACCTATATTTCTGAAACACTTTAAACAAAACTCATCAAGGCATTTTCGTGTGAAACAAAAATAATAGATTGCATACAATAAATAAGAAACATGTGTATAAAGAGAAAAGAAACAACACATGGAGAAATATGTGAATAACATACAACATATCCTCGGGAAGGAGGAGAGCCTTGCCTACACATTTAGCAACTTTAGCTCCATGACCTTCCCTCAAAGGCCTAACCCTATCTTTGGCAAAAAGTGCCTCCCCGTCCACCATAAAAGCCTTAATGTAGGCTGGAGCACCCATAGCATCAACGTGGGTGTTGCCTAGGTTTGGAGGGGAATTTTCGGAGTTAGGGATTGTCAAGGGTTGGTCGGAGCTCGACCCCCTAGGATGCTTTCGCCCAGCCCTAGTTTCATGGGTGAAAGTAACAGTTACCATAGTAACTAGAGGAGCAGGAAGAGCAGCAGAAGTTGTGGCAGCTTGAGTAGGAGGAGCCTGACCTTGGGGCACAATAAGAGTAGCTAGGACTTGGCTGAGAGTCACTCGTCCTTTCTGGAATGACATCTTAGCATGAGTTTTTTCTTATGGGATAGTGGTTTGGATTACAGTTTCTTCACGGCATGGTGATGGACTGCGGGAGGGAACGTTGCCTGTCTTTTTCTTTTGGCAATGCTGGGGATGATCGAACAGGGTTAGGATAGCAATAGTAACTCCCAAGTCTACTAGGGTAAAATAAGGAGGAGAACTGCTTCTGTATCTCCCTTCTTCTCTTTGAGCACGTTCAAAGGGAGATAAAATGTACCCCTTGCACCTAACATCAATAAAGGGGAGTAATGGATGATTTTGGGTGATGACTTTTCCTACGGCTTGAAAGCTTCGATATACAAGAGAATAGCTGAGGATGAGATATGCTACCCAAAAATTGATATACAAATTATTTTGAGATTCACACATTTAAAAATTATTTTGCTACAATGTTTTCAGTTTTCAGTAATAAGCGGTATCCAAACAGACCCTTAATAGTGGGCTTTTTGGGAATTTATATTTAATTAGGGCAAGGTGAAGCATGGTTGTCAAAACTGCAATCTAGATCATAGGATCGCATGATTTTACGATCCCACCACAACAAAACGTTTAGAATCACACAAGGATCATAAAAATTGTAGGATCGCATGTAGGATCGTATAGGATCATAAGATCGTATGGGATCCTACCGATCCTACCAAAACGTAAAAATCAGTTTTTTTTTTTGTTTTTTTTATTTTTTTTAAGTTCATCTTTATAAGTTGTAATTTGTAATCTCAAGACTAAGACATTGTACTTCATAAATGTATCAACTAAGTGGTGGGACTCATATGGAGATGACTTTCTAGAATTAAAATTTTTTGCTGTAAGAATATTGAGCTTAACATATAGCTCTTCAGGTTGTGAAAGTCATTGGAGTACATTTGGAATAATAAGACCAAATGATTTTGGTATATTATCGCCCAGTTGAGAATTCTCTATTAAAATTGGTACAACTTTAAGTACACTCAAAAAGGAGAAAATTTTTTAAACCAAAAAAAAAAAAAAAATGAATGAGTTGGTATTTGTTATGTAAAACTTGAAGATAGAAGAGCAAAAACCTAAACCATCAAGTGCAAAAGAAGAAATTGGTTTGAAAAACTTGTCTTCGGATGATGAGTAATTAGCAAAAGGTGTCGACCAGAAGATGATCGTACAGATTTTGATGAAGATAATGAAGTAACAATTCTAATGCCTTCCTTTATAATTTTTTTTTTCTTTTTTTTTTTTTAAGTTTCATGTGTGTATAGTGTGAATGTGTGATCACTATTGTATCATTTGGTTATTAATGTTAGGTGATGGTGAGGGTTTAAGAGCTGCTGAAGGAAAAAGTGTGCTAGTATTTTGGTACTTGGTTGGTTTCTAATTAAACATTTACTGAACTTTTTAAATACATTGCGTTAAAAATTAAATATATTTATTTCATTAATATAGACATAGTGATGTAGGACATGCAAATTACATCATATGATCAAAATCTTTATTTTTTTTATGGAAGATTCATAAGTTACATGATTATTCAATATACAAAGTCACTATCAATGTATTTTTTGCTTTAAATTTGAAAATAGGTAGGATCTTACGATCCACGATCCGTTCCTACCTACCTCTTACAATCCTATGTAGGATCCTGATTTTGACAACCTTGGGTTGAAGGTCACATGAACATCAATCCTTTTCAAAAGAATTAAAAAGAAATGGTTGAAAGGGCAACTTCTCAAAATTAATTTTGCGAGAGACTCATCTATATATATAATAATAGGTAAAGTTGAGAGAAACTCAAATTAGAATTCCAAATTAGAGTTCTAATTTTGCGCCATGTGTCCTAAATTATTTGTTCATAAAGAGTTTTATTTCTTAATTTTAGAATCAAATGTGGGACCACATTATAAATATTCATCCAAGTGAGTTATTAAGTACAAAAATCAAAGAGTCTAGAGTAAATGGATCGTAAAAAAAAAAAATTTAAAATAAAATAAAATAAAAAAAGCTTCACAACAATAAATAAATAAATAACATGAACAATTTATATTTTATATCTAATAATATCCTTACAAATTTTTTTAAAGAGTTAACAAAATATAAAAATGACTATCAATAGTATTTAAATTATATAAATATATATATATATATATATAAAAATTATATTATACATTTTATTGTATATTTTTAAGTGTATCCATGCATATGCATAGGATTACAAGCTAGTAAACGTAAAGAGTAAAGACGAAGTCTCTCCATGCAGAATGAGGGGGCATGTGGCGGATTAGCCAAAAGAACAAGGACATGCTATAGAGATTTAATGTAGCCAAATTGACAATACGAGGGCTCTTATTTTTCAAGTTCATAATTAAGGTAATAATTAGTATGAACTATGAAGTTTGCTGATGAGGTCAAATTAAAGTAGAATGGCAAGAGCAAATGGCCCACAATCACCCTTTTATATTAATGCATACATAGTATATAAAAAGTTAGGTAGGACTTGATAGAATGTTATTAGAGTCTTAGAAAGCTACATTTTTTCATGATTATCAATGGCCATCGCAGACTATATTACTATCACTTTTATTTTTGGATGATATATATATATATATATATATATATATATGAAGTTAATACATATATATATATATATATATATATATGAAGTTAATACCAGTACATTAGGAGCTAGAGATTCTTTTGCAAAACTGAGATTTTCCTCTATCCACGTTACTCAATCAGAAATGCCTTTAAAATGTTGAGCTAACAAGTGGGCAGGTTTATTTCCTTGACATCCCACATGTGAAAAAGTTTATTAATTATCAAAATTGAATTCCAAAAATTACAAAACAGCTACAATTTTTCATAATTACGCTCTCAACTTAGCATAGAACCAAAAGAAATTCCTAAATAATAATAATAATAATAGTAATAATAAAAATTCTCCTTCAGAAGTTGTCATCTCAAGTCTTAACTCAGCAGGCAAAAAGACTGTTCATATAATTAATGATATTTTATCTGGAAAATGAAAATGATGTTTAAATGAGTAACATCGGTCGGCCAGAATTGTAACTAGAAATATCTCTAAACTATTTTATATTATATAGAGCCAAGTCCTAATTAAGTTTGGTCTATACTTCCAACTCATGAGTAACTCGATCGGCACGCAACAAAAATGTAAAATTTTCATTTGTTTATTTGCAGGCTCAATTCATCAATTCCATATATCCCTAGTGAATATGAGATCACAATCTCGTTTGAGTGTGTGATCTACTTCACATAAAATAATTATTAAAAGTGTAAAATCTTTAGATTTTATTTCTTTCTCTAACCTTTCATGTGTTGGTTTTTTTTTAATATATATATTTAATGGAAAAAGAGATTCGAATCTTGGATTATCCTAAAAGTCATTGGTCTTTGATGTGCTGGTTGTAGATTTTTTTTTGAACAAGTCATAATTTCACGTAATTCTCTTTGTCTTATCATACAAATTTATATCCTCAATTTTCATGCGAGTAACATTAAACCTCATTTTCCCTTTTAACACAAAGTTATCTCCTGGTCGAAAGAAACTAGTCATGTACCCATTGAAGCTTTGATAACTAATCTAACATAGGGTTTTTACATTAACCTTTTTCCTTTATTTTTCCCTCTTTTCACGTAATGCTGATAGAAGTATAAAAATTTTCCCTTGACTAATATTTTTAATTCTTTATATTTCTATTTGAATGTCTTTGGATAATGTAAAAAAAGAAAAAGAAAATTATTTAATTTAATTATTTGATCATGAAATTATTTCTTGACTTGATGAAGCCTTTTTCTTTCTTCTTTTTTTTTTTCTTTTTTTTGGTTTCAGATTAGAGACAAGAACCATTGAGAAAAATGTTTGTTAGCATAACTTTTGTTTTATGAAAGCAGATTTTAAAAACAATTTTGCAAAAACAGAATTTATATAATAATAAAAAGTCTTGGGGAGCTAATTAATTCGTACCAATCTGATGTTATAGATTAGTTAGAGAACTAACGTTTCTGTGTGTTACTCTATTCCCAGTTTGAATAGGGAGATTTCAGATTGTCAGGGCAGATGCCCTCGTTTTGTTGTAGCCCAGTGATTCGAGTTTTCTGCTTTTTATTGGGTTGTTTCTTAATCAATAAACTTTTCTTAATTTTTTTTTTTTTTTAAAACCATAATAAAACAGGTCCATAGTTTTTACGACCTTGTTAGTCAAAACTAACAATAGTATTGTTAGACATATTAGTTGAAGTAGCACAAATCAATTGTAGGTTCATGTACCCATAGAATACACAAATTAATCATGAGTTAGTTTATGGTTAGCTTACAATTAGTCAAGTATTCCTTAGTATATAAACTCTACATTGGATTCACTATAAACACACACACAGAGAAAAGAGAAGAAAAAAAAACTTAATAGTAAATGACAAAAGTTAACTAGACCTATATATAGTAAATATTATAAGTGACAATTGGTGTTCGTGTGTCGGGTTTGTGTCGTGTCAATTCATAAGTATTCGACTATATGGGTCAACACTAGCTCGACATGTTTATTAAACAGATCAAGATTCCTCAACCCTAACACAACCTGTTTATTAAACGAGTCAATTATGTTAACTCGTTTATCAAATTTCATCAAAGTGAAAAAAAAATATATATTAATATTAACCAAATTGATCTAAACTATGAAAAACTAAACAAATAATTTTTTTTAATATAAAATTTAGAATAACGATTGACTGTATCACAAATAATTATTCAAAACAAAAACACTTCTTAATATCACAAATAATCAATCGCAATATGTCAAAAAAATAAAATAAACAACAACAATTAATCAGTTTATATGACTAGGGGGTTTGAAAGATATATTGGTAAAATGTCATTTAAATGACATTTTTACCAATATAACACAAACTTGTTAAGTCTCAACTCATAACCTACTAATTTTGTGTCGTGTCGTGTTAGATTTACAGATTGTGTTGAATTTTGTCACCCCTAATAAATATGCAACTGGTAAAGACTTTTAACCAACATAAATATTTGTGTTTATCCCCTCTTTCATGCTTCAGCTAATGATTCAATCACACAACTTTAAGTATCATGCAAACACCACTACAAGAAAACAGACTATTGTGGTAGGCCAAACGCGTCGCTAAAGCCCAAAAAATTGTCACTGAAGGTACATTTGACCTTTAGCAGTGGGTGCTATTGCAGCGGTTCCTCCTGCCACTATTGCAGTGCCGCTATAAATCTATTGCGGCGGTAACAAAAAACGCCGCAATAGATCTATCATTTAGCGACGATTTTGGTCTATTGCAGCGAGCAGAAAACCGCCGCCATATGAGGTTAGAATTTGGGTTAATTGACCTTTTAGTAGTAGGATATGCACGCCGCTATAGGGTTTCATGTACAACCAATCATATGCACCTTTTAGCGGCGGGTGTATGTGTGAAGTTTTAGCGGCGGGCTATAAACGTCACTATAGGGCTTCAATTATAACATAATTTTAGACCTTTAGTGGCGCTTTTTGCCCGCCACTATAGGTTAAAAAAAAAATTTTCCCCTGGGTTTAAAACCACAGTCCCATTACAAACAACCTATAATAATTTTAGTTCTACTGAAACAATACCACAAATGTAACTAATTAACAACACCACAAATGTCTCCAAACTAACATTATATTAACATAGAAATATATTATTAATTACATAACATTATCTATAGCCATCATCAAAGTTCCAAGCTAATACCATAATTGTTGGAAAAATACATGTTTGTATCGCATACAAAACATACACAAAGGAAAAATTAACGGATCTACTTCATTCGCAATTGATAACATATACTATGTAAATTTCAGAAATTAAGAACAAGAGAGTGTACCTTGGTGTGGTGAATTTCAAAACAAAGATTAGAAGTACTTGGAAACACTTTTAATCTTCACTCCAATTCCACTAATGCCCAAAAAGTGTGGTCTCTCAATCAGTTATATGAATTTGTTCAAGGGAGAATTAGAGAGTGTCCAACACTCGCATACAAACCATTTCATATATCTTAAAAATTATGTATGTTTCTCTTCTTATAACTAATTATCTAATTGGGTTAGCCTTTTGGGCCTTTCCAATTGGACTCTAGTATGTGGCTTGGAGTGGGACCAAAAGAGAACAAATAAGACACTAGTTACAATGGGCCTTGGGCTTTTCTGTCAACTCTTGACAAGGCCAAAGTTACCATTAATTATATTTAATACTACTATATAAATATTGTTAGAAATTGGGTTGGTTTGACCCAACTCATAAACCATGGTCCCTGGATTGTCCACATGGGTTGTCTGATAAGTAAGTTTAAATTTAAACTTAACAAATATTGATATGAGTTATCCATATCAGTAGTAGAGTAATTTAAATTTAACAGATGAGATCTTTTAGGGATCACATATATCTGATAGTAAGTGAATATCTACTAGTATTTTAAAATACTCCTACATCAGTTAGATTAATGAGAGATATACAGTGAGTGAACATACGTATATTTTTTGAGTGCTCTCTCAAAATAAGCCATCTTTTTGGGACACCATCTACTGTTCCCTAGAATTTGGAGCGTGGAAATTAGGAAAGACTCTAGTAGCCTCTCCTACGACTTGGAGGTGTTCTACAAAGGAGATCGTGTGGAGTTCATAAAGCAAGTAAAGAACAAGATCCGACAATTTGGTAATCTGTTCCACCAAAGGTATGTGTCTATATGACCTCTAGTAAAGCATATAATTTATTCAACATTGGTATTAGAGCCGTTTTATGCTTGTTTTCACTCCTAAATGATGCCATGATCTCTGAAATATATAATCCTATATGCATGCTAAAATTAAAAGTTTAAGTAATTTTTAATTTTTAGATCTGTAATTTTTAGAAGCATGTTATGGCATGTAGAGAGAGAAATAAAAAGCTGTAATTTTTTATTGTTTACATGTAATCCAAAATTTACAAGCTTATTTTGACCCATTAAATCTTTTTTAATGTAAAATATTTTTTAATGGTTTGAAAGTAAATTCCATAAGCTTTAAAACGACAGTTTACATGCTTAATTTAGACTTTAAATGAGAAAGTTGTGGTCATTTAAAGATTATGGTTGTATTTGATAAAATCTGAAAATTTGATGTCTAAGGTTGAAGATGATGAACAATAAAAGGAATAGTGTACCGTGCGGGCTCCACTAACCACTAATTGTTTGAGTGGTTATCTAAAAAAAATAATAATAATGAAATAATAGAGCCCCACGTTGATGTTAGTGTATTAGTTACACTTGAACACTATCCTTGTTTCAGTTACACACAAATAAAAGAGCCCCACGTTAGTGTATTAGTTACACTTTGATAAGGATATTGTACAGATCACGTTGGTGTATCACAAATAGTTGTTGTTTCCTTCAACAAGGAAACTGTGCAAGTAATAAGCCGTACACACAAGTAGCTGTGTGGGTTTGTAATATTGTTTACAAATACAATGTGAGTTTGTAACATAGTTACAAAGGAATTGAGTTATATGAAAATTTAATATATTACATGCACAGTTAATCATAACTCGTACAGTGGGCTTTTTTATTTTTAATTTATAGTAAAACTATATATATTCTTATTTTTGTTTAGAACTCTTTTTTTTTTTTTTTTTTCTAGTGTGACATATATTTAATATATGTAATTGTAGTGGCATTTTTTTTAATTGTGATGTTAAAATAGAATTGTGATAATGTGAGAAAATTGTGAAATTAATTTTCTAATTTTTTGTATAATTATGCATGTTTTTAATCTTTGAATTAATTTATGATGTCTTTTTAACATATTGTGATATGATTGAATTGATATAATATGAATGCATTATGTGATGAATATGTGTCCAAAGGGTTTATGAGACTCTTTGGCTCATCTCCATAGTTAAAGATTGTATTGGTAATTTATGCAACATGTATATTTTTATTTATTGTTATTGTGGATGGATAAGACAATTTTTGAAATTATTTAGTAATGTGGCATCCCCAATTTTTTAATTACAAATAGAATCTTTGTAGTAGGGTACTTGAATATGTAATTTTTGGGCCAATGTTTTTGGCATTTTTTTTTTTGGGCCATTGTTTTTGGCAATGTAATTTAAGGCTATGTAATTTAATTTTGGAAGCCATGTAAGGGGATGTGTTTCACGGTTACCTATAATTTTCAAATTTTATCTTTGCATGTTGTATGAAATTACCAATACGGCTTATAGTGGAGCCCATGCACAATGTGTTGTGCACAAAGATGTATGGACACATGTTATATGTATGATTTAATATGTGGATGGCGTGATGTTTTATTCTTCACAAAATTTTATTTAAAATCAATTAGGTGTTATTCCAATTTACATAGTGAGAGATGATTATGAGCTTAGCGAAATTTTCGATCTCACTATGTAGAAAGGAATATCATTGTCTAGTTGGATTTTTGGAAATAAAATTTAAAAATGTATGTGCTAATGTCAACTTGTGTAATGAATGTAGTAAACACGGACACTAAGAATGTAGTTGCTAATCTAACTAAGGGAGAGAAACTAGATGGAACCAACTATGATATGTGGCATAGAAAAATTCAATATCTGCTTAATGAACAAGAGGTCCTTGAAACCCTAACCAATGTGATAATGCGACCTAAAAATGGGAATACTGCCCAACATCGCCGTGACTTAGAGGCCTATGAGTCTTGGGTTAAGAAAGATCATTGTGCATGCTTCACTATGCTAAGTAGCATGCACAATGATCTTATTGGAGAGTTTAAAGACTACCCAAATGCCCAAGAGATGTGGAACCAGCTTAAGCTTGCCTATGAAGGGACTTTAGCAACTAGGTTACGAGCTCTTACTTCGAAGTTTGAGCAATATGTTATGGATTCAAAGCATAGCATAGCTGAACATCTAAGGACAATGTTAGCATTGATCTGTGACCTAAAGGCTGTTGGCAATAATCTCTCTGATGAACAACAGGTCACAGTGGTGATACATTCACTGCCTGAACCTACATGGGGGCAAATGAAGCTTGTTTTGACACATAGTGAGAATATCAAGACTTTTGTTGATATTTCTCGTCATCTCGAGCTTCAGGCAAAGCGCATGGGGGCGCACCAAAACACCCTCCTTGTTGCCCAATCTGGGCAGCAGAAGGCATTCAGGCCTAAACGCAAAGGACAAGGGAGGAATGCCAAAGGAGCTGGTAACCTTGGGCCTAAAGAAGGCAAGATAGCAAAGCGCCAAAAAGGCAAGCGTGCTAAGAAGGACAAGGCAAAGATCAAGTGCTACAACTGTGGTCAGAAGGATCACTTCGCTCATGAGTGCACTGAGCTGAAAAAGGTATCCATTCTTAACAACTCTGCTATTACTTATGTTTGTACACATGTTTTTGTTGCTCATACTATTCCTGGGTGGATTGTAGATTCAGGAGCAACCAAACATATAGCTAGAGATAGAGTTGGGTGTGTGGATTACAAAAAGATACCAACAGGCACATAGTACGTTATTTTGGGTAACAGAGCCCAAGAAGAAGTCATAGGAGTTGGAACCTACTAGCTCAAATTGCGTCTAGGACGTACGTTACTTCTTCATGATGTACTTCATGCACCTGGTGTCCAATGTAATCTATTTTCAATACTTACTACGCTTAGACTTGGATTTAGTTTCCATTTCGATGGTCCTCAGTTGGATTTTTATTTAAATAAAACCTTGTATGGACATGGTTATTTATCTAATAATTTATTTATATTGGATTTAGATCATTCCTCTTTTTCTTTTATTGCTCATAATGATGATGTTTCTGATCTGTAATGTGGCATGCTAGACTTGGACACATAGGAAAAGATAGATTGGCTAGACTAGCTAGAGAATGCCTATTGGGGTCTATCACTAATGTAAGCCTACCTATGTGTGAACCTTGTCTAGCTGGAAAGGCCTGTAGGAAGCCTTTTGGTAAGGCTCCAAAGGCAACTCATCCTTTGGAATTAGTCCATTCAGACATATGTGGACCTATGAATATTAAGGCATGCCATGGCTCCTCTTATTTTCTCACATTTATAGATGACTATTCACGTTTCAGTTATGTCTATCTGATCTCCCATTGCTCTGAAGCATTAAATTGCTTTAAGTGCTTTGTGGCAAAGGTTGAGAATCAAAAAGAAAGGAACATAAAGGTTTTTTGAACTAATAGGGGTCATGAATATTTGTCTTAACAATTTCAGGAACTGTGTGAGGAAAAAGGGATACGTGGGCAATTGATGATTCCTAGTACTCCACAACAAAATGGTGTTGTAGAGAGAAGGAATCGTACTCTATTAGAGATGGTTAGATTGATGATGGCGCAAGCTAACCTACCAATTTCGTTTTGGGGGGATGCATTGTTGACTGCTACCTACATCCTTTACCATGTGCCTTCTAAGTCAGTTCCCACAACACCATATGAGTTATGGGCTGGTGAAAAACCCAATTTGGAGAACTTGCGGTCTTGAGGTTGTGCAGGTTTTGTTCACAGTACTTCCCATAAGTATGGGAAAATTTGGGCCCTAGAGCAAGTAAGAAAATCTTTATAAGATATTCAGAAAGCTCAAAGGGGTATGTAGTGTATGGTGAACATTTTGATGGTGGAATGACTGAGATAGAGTCTCGTGACGTCAACTTCATTGAAGATGGTTTTCCAAACATCAGTGAAGGAAAACAAGATCTTCAGCTTTATGAGCTACAAGAACTTGAAGGTGTCATACCATCTTTGGGCGAGGGTGGAGAATCACAACTTCATCCTAAAATCACCAAAGATAGTGGAAGTGATTTGGCTCCTAGTGGGAGTGAACCGCTAGATAGTGACACACAAGGATCCAAGGTACATAGAAGTGAACGTGGAACTATTCCCCGTCGTCATTTTGAGATTGAGGGGGAATCTTTTATATGTGATTCATTGGACCTTGATGAGCCTGCTTCCTATAAGGAAGCATTAGCTTCACCTGCTTCACATGAATGGATAGTTGCTATGAGGGATGAGATGGATTCTATGGCAAAGAATCAAGTTTGGGAGTTGGTTAACCTTCTGCCTGGGTGCAAGACCATTGGAAACAAGTGGGTCTTAAAAATAAAGCGCAAGGCAAATGGATCAATTGACAAATATAAGGCTCGTCTCGTGGTGAAAGGCTATACCCAAAGAGAAGGGATAGACTATAAAGAGACTTTCTCTCCAGTAGTGAGATTTGTCTCTATTCACCTTATTCTAGCTATTGTTGCACATATGGATTTGGAACTCTTCCAAATGGATGTAAAGACTGCATTTCTCAATGGAGAACTAGACGAGGAGATCTATATGGATCAACCTATTGGCTTTGAGGTCAAGGAACAAGGGCACAAAGTGTGCCACCTTAAGCGTTCCATTTATGGCCTAAAGCAAGCGTCTAGACAATGGTATTTCAAATTTCATAAGGCTATTATTTCGATTGGTTTCAAAATGATGGAAGAAGACCATTGTGTGTATGTCAAACGATCAGGAAAGAGTTTACTTATCCTGTCTTTGTATGTGGACGACATTTTGTTGGTTGGAAATGATATGGAGATGATTCTCACCACCAAAAGGTGGTTGTCCTCTATTTTTGAAATGAAGGACATGGGAGAGGCTAATTATGTGCTTGGAGTTAAGATCTTCAGGGATCGCTCAAAGAAGCTTCTTGGTTTATCTCAAGAAACTTACATAAAGATGATCTTAGAGCGATTCCGTATGCATAATTCCAAACCCATAGACACTCCAATTGAGAAGGGACATACATTAAGCCTTGAAGATTGCCCTAAATCAGAAAAGGAAAAGAGAGAAATGGCAAGAGTTCCCTATGCAAGTGCAGTTGGAAGTCTGATGTATGCTATGTTGTGTACTCAACCAAACATCTGTTTTGTAGTTAGTATGGTTAGTCATTATCAAAGTAATCCAGGACCTGTTCATTGGCAAGCAGTTAAGAGAATTTTTCAATACCTTCATGGGACATCAGATCTCATTCTTTGCTATCAGGGTGGAGATTTGAGATTGAGAGGTTATTCTGATGCTGACTGGGCCAGTGATAGAGATGAGCGCAAGTCCACTATAGGTTATTCATTTCTACTTAGTGGTGCAGCTATCTCTTGGTGCAGTAAGAAACATTCTTGCATTGCTTTTTCCACAATGGAGTCTGAGTATGTTGCTTGTTCAGCAGCAGCACAAGAAGCTGTTTGGTTAAAGAGATTTTTCCAAAGCCTAAGGGTGACATCTCTTGCAGATGAAGCTGTAAAGATGTATTGTGATAGTATGGCAGCCTTGGCTCATGCTAAAGATCCTAAGTATCGTAGCAAAAGCAAACACATACAGACTCGTTATAACTACATTCATCTTGCTATTACACAAGGAGAGGTGATCCTCCAACATATCTCCACTAGCAGGATGGTGGCTGATCCACTTACTAAAGCCATTGCTAGAGATGCCTTTCAAGCTCATGTTAGGAGTTTGGGACTTTGTAGGATTTGATATGTTTTTGGATACCTTATGGACATTTATGTTTATTCATACTTTATGCAATAATGATATTATTCATTTTGATTCATCTTGTGATGTGATTGATATTGCATATTGAGCACACATTATTTAAGATTATGTCACCAGGCTTAGATCGGTCTACTCATATAGACGATCACCCTAGCACTTGAGTAGCAAGCAGGATAAGACATTGTGATCACTTTGTTTTTCTATAAATCAAGTAAGTGGTCATCTTGACGCTTAGGGAGGTGTGCAAGATAATATAATGAATGTCGCCTTAGCTAGGCTAAGATAAGACTTATGGGAGTCGCACTTGAAGTGTATCCATAACTTCATAAAGCTTGAATAAATCCAAATGTGAGATCTTGGACAGGAACCTAATGTGTAACTATGCTGAGAAACTCAGGTTGGTTGCCTTTGTGGCAATTGGACTAAGATTTGTACGGTGTTTGAGTATGACAAGCCCAGTTGAGTGGGAGCTCCACCGTAACATACAAATTATACTGTCTGTGCTATAGCCAACCAATTAAGGGAGTGATTGGATAGATCCCTACTCTGTCACTATGTGAGCCCTAGTCGACCATTATATGGTCCATTCTGTGCCCTTTTTTTTTCAACCTAGAACTATGTCATTAAGTGAATGTTTGATGTCGCTACTTTAGCATGTCATCTCAGGGCCATGATATATACGGTCTCGCGGAGCATGTCTAGGAAAGTTGTCAACTATGAATGAATTGACATGAGTGTCTGGGGAAGATTATTTAGAACACACCATTTATTTTCTAGCTCATAACCCGGGCAATTATGAGGAATTTTTTTTCAACATAATCATGAGCATAATATATGGTATAGGATCAAGTGTTGCTTTGAGTTTTGAACTCATGAGGGATTAAAGAAACTTGATCGGGTGTGATCAAATAATTTGGGGCATAGACGAGATATTATGAGTGATGTATTACGTTAGTTTAGATGGTGACTTAATATAGTACTCCTACCCTACACCTTCTCGTCAGGTAGTACACTCCATTTTTCTGTATAAAGAGAGGATTGGACAAGAGATTGAGAGGAGCCAGTTCTGACTATAGTACCTAGTGTGGACGAGTGGGAGATGTTAGAAATTGGGCTGGTTTTGACCCAACCCATAAACCATGGCCCATGGATCGTCCACATGGGTTATCTGATAAGTAAGTTTAGATTTAAACTTAACAGATATTGATATGAGTTATCAATATCAGTAGTGGAGTAATTTAAATTTAACAAATGAGATCTTTTAGGGATCACATATATCTGATAGTAAGTGAATATCTACTAGTATTTTAAAATACTCCCACATTAGTTAGATTAATGAGAGATATACAGTGAGTGAACATACGTATATTTGTTGGGTGCTCTCTCAAAATAACCATCTCTCTGGGACACCATCTATTGTTCCCTAGAATTTGGAGTGTGGAAATTAGGAAAGACTCTAGTAGCCTCTTCTGCGACTTGGAGGTGTTCTACAAAGGAGATCGTGAGGAGTTCGTAAAGCAAGCAAAGAACAAGATTTGACAATTTAGTGATCTGTTCCACCAAAGGTATGTGTCTATATGACCTCTAGTAAAGCATATAATTTATTCAACAAATATAATTGTACTTTAGGCCTTATTAATAAATTATATCCTAATACTTTATTGTACATGCAACCCCTTCATAAAATATTCGTAGTAATACAAAATCATGAATATAAACTGCCACTTTGTAAATTACTACATCTTAATCCTTGAGTACCTGGTTTAATCCTTTAAGTTATTCATCATATATTTATGAAATCCAATTTCATAAATATATACTTTAGTAACTATTTACTAAAGTTGTTAGTCCTAACATTCTGAATAACAAATCCATTAAACTTATCTCAAGGAAATATTTTGTGTCTCCGTTAAGAGACTATGAATTCCATCTTGAGAATATATGTTCCATCAACACTAAATGTAGCTGCCCAACACACTGAGATTTTGACTGTAACTTTAGATCTCACTCCTGATATATCAAAGCAACATACACTTCATGATCAGGTTCATTATTCTCTCAGGATTAAGAGTTCATGTAAATAAAAGTTGTGAAATTTATTATTCATTTGACAGTCGTTAGGAGAATAATAAATCTCACAGCGGTCCAGTTCAATATGTTTTAACTCTTAAAACATATCAACTAGAAGTCTCCACTTTCATGATCAAGACAAATCATCTTAGTTGATATGTTATAGTCTTTGCAGATGAAATGCTCAATTTCATCACCGACTACGAACTAAAATTCTAAGTTTACAAAGAACTTGTGATTTATATCTTCTGTGACTTTTCACATAAATCACATACTATGCATCTCATGGACTATATGAAAATGTCCAAATATTCATATTACCATCATTTTAGATAATAATAAAGCAACTTTATTAATTAAGACATTAAGTCATACATAATGACATACATAATAACATACATAGCATCATACAATAGGATTTTAGGGTACTAATACTAACAATAATCAAAGTTCCATAGTGTTTAAAAATATCCTCCAACACTTGCAAAAAATGCGGTTGTAGCAATGAAGTTCTTTGTACACAAAAGAGTCCTCGAACACCAAGATAAAATCTATAAGCTTCTTTGGTGATGGGATGCAGCTGATGATTTTTGGATAGGTGGAGATTGTTGGACCGGAGGAACATCCTACATACAAATTATGATTACTCAGTAAGTGCATATAAATGGAATAAAATGACAAGAAAATATTACCAAGGCAAAAAATGGGAACAAGTTCAAACAGTGTCCTATATATATATATATATATATATATGATCTAACTAATTCGGATAGAATTGTAGTGCTACTTAACTGAGGGCTCTTACAGAAGTCATATTAGCTAATAGCTGGCATTAAATCTATTTTCAACATTGCACAAAACTTTTGATTTCAAATGACTAATTAAAGAAATTAAGTGCACCTAGTAAATAAATATCAAATGGCTAACTAAAGAAATTAACATAGTAAAAAATATAGTCAATAAACTAGAGGGGCAGGAGTAAAAAATAAACAAGTACAGCCATCATAAAATTTGAATACTGAGACATGTTAAGGTCTCTATTATGGAAAATACAGTTCCACCATTTCTAATAATTGAATTACTTTTAATAAGTCTTTAAAGTAAATGTTGGAAGGTCCAACAATTGGGGCATGTTACTATGTGAAACTGGAAATCTCAAACCAATTAAAGTTGTGTTTTGCAAACTAAAATGGCATGACTGGCTACTTGGTTTCAAAACAATTTGAAATGGGATAAATGCTATTAGCCAACTACATGTCATACATGCTAGCTTCTATAATTAGGGTGGAATGTAACTTATTAAAATAAAATTGGGTGTTCTAAAGACAAAAAAGCAAAGAACCTAACATACTACATACTGCCACTATCATTTAATAGCATCCAAAACTATAAACATACTATAAGTATGTCCATCACATTCCAAAGTAGGCTAAGGAGAGTAGTATCATATCTATGCTAGCCTAATTGACTAGTCAAGTGACCCAACACCCAACTATGTTCCTAAGAAAACAATAAATTTAAATGCATACAAAAGTTATCAACACATTTGGTAACTATAACATCATTACTAGCAATATTCTTTAGGAATGGACATCTCTTTAAATATCTCATTTCATTTTAGTATTTCTCATGTGTGAAAAAGATAGAGAGAAGCCCCTAAAATGAATTAATCGAATAAAAACAATTCAACAAGAATCATTCAATATTACACAAAACAGTCAACACTCCCAATATCATCTAAAACCACCTTATATCTCCATGCAAGCCACATGCTTGCCCCAATTCAACAACCCTCCATAAACAGAGAGAGAGAGAGAGAGAGAGAGAGAGAGAGAGAGAGAGAGAGAGAGAGAGAGAGAGAGAGAGAGACTACCTAATGTCTAACACAAACAAGTTCACTTGCTTTTTTCACACGAACTTGTAATGCCTCTTCTTTTTGCAATCTGCCAACAAGGAAAGAATATATATATATATATAAACATAAGTTCATTTGTAATGTCCTTTTCTTCCTCTACTTTAAGTGAGAACTGAACCTACAATCTCTCCATAGTCTCTTACCACTTAGTCGATTCCTAGGGCCAGTCTAGAGATAAGTTTTCCTAGAGTCCCAAAAACAACCCCAATATTAGATTGCAAAATTACACAACTTATAAACATAAAGTGGTTTCTTATAATAATACCCATAAACTGCAGGTGATTAAATCAACTAAAATCTTGTTGACTATATTGAAACCATTGAAAATCAATAATTAAATCAACTAAAATCTCGTTGACTGTAGTGAATCAATTGAAAAATTAGAAGCACTTTCAATGTATATATGTCCAAACCCAAATTACAACAAAAACGCACTAAAGCACTTTTAATGTATATATGTCCAAAAAATAAAAATAAAAATAAAAATAAAATAAAAAACTAAGCACTCATTGTACATACTTGAGCACCAAACATACAAAGAAAAGAATAGCAATGCAGGAACTAAATACAGAGTTAGCCCACAAGCCTGTATACTAGTGCACCTAAACTTATCATCTATAGAAAAGATTCTAGCTTCATTGCCAGTTAACTGTACTAGTGCTACATGTCATTATTACCATATAAAATGCATATGGAACTTAGAACTACAGAGAGCATGAACATTTACTTTTAAAAGAAGAGTGCCATATTCTATTTCCAAGCCAACAATGCCCTACAAGAAAAGTAAATATATATATATATATATATATATATATATATATATATATATATATATATATATAAAAAACTAAGAGACACCACTAGGCCAAGACTTGTTTTTTACTATACATTTAAAAAAAAAAAAAAATTCATGCTATACATTCTTCAAGCTTAGCAAAAAACAAAAAGCAACTTTATATGTTTTTCAAATTTTTAATAATATTAAAATAAAAAAATTTCTCAAGATAACACCTGAAAGTTCAAATAGTGTGTAAAACACTCTTGAACGTTTAGACCCCCAAATACAAAATAACCAATTCAAGTTTTATGACAAACAACTAGTGTGCGGAAAATGAATATAAGCTATAAACAGAATTGGAAATCAATCTAAGCCAATTATAAATCACATCCACAGCAGAAAATAAAAGGCAAAGATAAAGGGAAGGAAGATGCAAACACAAGGATAACACCCGATGTGTTATCGAAGAGGAAACCGAAGCCCTCGGCGTAAAACCTCTCCGCCGCCCTCCAAGTGGTAAGTAATCCACTAGAAAATGTAGTTGGGATACATGAACAGCAATAGACCCTCCAAGCCTAACCTACCCAGTGTACCTAAGCCCTCCAAGCTTCTTGCTCCAATGAGGTTGCGCCGAACCTATTTCTTTTCTAGCTTCCCGGATTCCGCTACTTGACCATAGCATCAACCAATATAGATTGGTTCCTTCCTAACTGCTTCCCAGAACACCAAACAACTCTTTCACAGTAATGGATATGGTGAGAACAGGTTTTGGTAAAAGACCTCTCAAGGGTTTAACAATGGAGAGGAAGAGAGTTGAGGAATTTGAAGAGACTCTTATGTAAAGATTGTAGATGAATCAATCTTGTTTTACTCTAGAGTTTCTCTCTCAAAATTCTCTCTGGAAGCTCTCTATCTTTTGTGGGTATAAGGGATATTTATACTGGGGTGAGAATGGAATGTAAAGAGTCAGGTTTTTCAAAACAGGGGTGGCTTGCGGCTTGGCCTCGTTGCTTGACTGAGTCGCGAGATCCAGCTGCGCGATAACAGAACGACCAGTTGTCCTATTTTATCCTGTAGTGCTTCAGCTAGCATGACGCTTCAACTTCTGGCATGCTTGGCATGTGTGCTGCTTCTGGCGGCTTGAAGCCGCGAGTCACCCGCGAGATCAAGTTGCGACTCTCTGTTTTCTTGCACACTCTTGAGCATTTCAACACTCTATCTCACTCACTACCCTTACAACAATCCCACCTAAATACAGGGTTACTAAATGCTAAAATACAAGCAAATTTGGCACGGAATAAAGCCAACAAGATGGTTGATTAAATTCAACTTTACAATCACCCCCTTTGGCTATTCCGTGACAAAACCCTAAAACAGACTCTAGACTTAACATGTGAGTTGGGAACAGTTGAGCAAAACTCACTCATACCTAACTCTAGAAACTGTGAAGTTCTTGAATCATATGAACATGAAACTCCTGAAATACAACAATAAACCATGATCATTGTATGCAGAAAATCATGAAATGCATATGAAACAGGCAATATGTGATCAAGCAAAGATGGAGTTAAGAAACAAACCATGGCTTGATCAACCAAGTAATCACTACAAGGTAGTGACCACAATGCTCATTCACACATGGAATGAACACTTGAACAAACAAGCAAACAAGCTCAATGCAAGTCACTTGCATGCTCAACACTTAACCAATGCACAATACACTAAGTATATGCATCTAGGAACAATCCTACAAGGGCACAAGAGTGACAGTACTTAACAAGAAAATGCATAACATTTAGTTAACAGTACTAATTTAAACAAAGTATAAAAGGCTGCATAAAGCATAGTATAGACCATAAAGCCTACAGATAAAGAACATAAACCCTTAAAGCTTATAGAAGCAACATGGGTACAAAACACATTATAAACTGAATAACATCAACAATATATATATATATATATATATAAAGTAAACCAAGTTTCAAAACCATCCATGTGTTATGAGTTAGAAACAAACATACACCAAAACCACAGTGTATCAAACCCATAGTAATAATAATTAACCAAAAACATAAATCTGTATCAAAGGATAAGACTAAAACAAAAGTATGTGTACTCCCCCTATTACTATGCACACTTCCCTTTGAGCTTTCTCCCCCTTACTGTTTGCTCTCCCCCTTTTTGGCACGAATAGCTAAAGGTTGTCATCCAACTTTTGTTGAATAGAGTCTAGCTAATTCTCTAAGGTCTCAAGTCGCATTTGAACATGGTTGTTGGTGGAGTAGATAAGTGCCACCATTTCCTCAATGCGTTTCTGAATGCTTTTAAGCAAACTACCCACTCTATCAGTTTGAGGATCAGACTATGCTTGTGGAATGCTAGTTTGTTGAACTTCAAAGATGACACGCGAAGTAGGTGTGGTATGTACAGGTGTCTCTAACTCAGGAGCAGATGGAGTAACCGGAGAGATGTGTGCACTCTTTGGTGTTTTAGAGGAATGGCTTTTGCTGGCTTATAGAGTGAACATGGAAATTGGACGCAGACGGGTCAACATTTTTCCATCTGAGAGAGGAAAAATGCCTTCACGAAGAATGAACTTCATGATGAGACTACAAAAAGGAATACATCCTCGAGCTGCAGATTGAGCCGCGGTCTTCCTCATGGTTTGCAAGATGTGGGCACAGATATCAATGGGGGCTCCTGTAATAAGATCACAAAGGAATTGAGCTCTTTCAAGATTGATGAAGGTAGTGTTGGACAGTGGGTAGAGATTAGAGAACATGATCATTTTTAGTGTGGTCAACTCTGGTGCAAACTTTGCGATGCTTATGGATGTGCCTGTATTGGATACTTCATGATCAGGTCCTAGAACTTGTAGAATGTCTTGAGTCTCTGGCATTCGATCATCATACGAAGTTAGGTCCACATCCGTCGGTCTAGTGATGCGGAGAACTTCGACTATGGAGTCTGGAGTGGTGATAAATTCCTTTCCTCTTACCCAGCAAACTAGCGCAACTCCAAGATCACTTGAATTAGAGTAGCATTCCTTAACCAGTTCATCCATTGGATCGACAAAATTCCCAAATAAGTTTGCCCAATCTCTTGGCTCAAAGATTCGAGGGATAAAAGTGGTTCCTAAGGTGTCAAACTCAACCACCCGTTCCACTATAGGAGATGCCCTGTCAAAAATGTTTGAGTAGATGTGTGAGGTAAGCGGGGTTCTGAACCTTTCCAAATTGGAGTCTTGAGATGATTGAGATGAGAGTCGAGTCCTTTTAGCAACTGGGGTTGATGGATCATCAGTAACAATGTCTTTGCCCTTAGAGGATCGACGAGACATCTGCAAGAGAATAGGCACACAGCAAAGAACCAAAAACAGAACCACAAAGGACAAATATCAACTTGATTAGATTCAAATATGGAAGAAACCAGAGATATCATACACAAATACAAACATAAGTGAAAGTTCAAAAACGTGTAAAAACACCTTTGAACGTTTAGACCCCCAAAATACAACTTAACCAATTCAAGTAATATGTCAAACAACTAGTGTGCGGAAACTTAACATATGCTATAATATGAAATTGATTAAATACTATCTAAGCCATAACAAATTAAAAACCACAGCAGATAATAAAAAGGCAAAGACAGAGAGGAAGGAAGATGCAAACACAAAGACAACACGCGATGTGTTATCGAAGAGGAAACCGAAGCCCTCGGCGTAAAACCTCTCCGCCGCCCTCCAAGCGGTAAGCAATCCACTAGAAAATATAGTTGGGATACAAGGACAGCAATAGACCCTCCAAGCCTAATCTACCCAGTGCACCTAAGCCCTCCAAGCTTCTTGCTCCAACGAGGTTGCGCCGAACCTTTTTCTTTTCTAGCTTCCCGGATTCCACTACTAGACCATAGCATCAACCAATGAAGATTGGTTCCTTCCTAACTGCTTCCCAGAAATCCAAACAACTGTCTCACAGTGATGATGATGGTGAGAACCAGGTTTGGTATAATGCCTCTCAAGGATTTGACAATGGAGAGGAAGAGAGTTGAGGAATTTGAAGAGACTCTAAGGTATAGATTGTGGGTGAATCAATCTTGTTTTTCTTTAGGGTTTCTCTCTCAAAATTCTCTCTGGAAGCTCTCTCACAATCGTGGGTAAAAGGGGTATTTATACTGGAGTGGGAGAGGAATGTGAAACGTCAGGTTTTACAAAACAGGGGTGGCTCGCGGCTTGACCTCGCGGCTTGACTAAGTCGCGAGATCCAGTCGCGAGATAACCGTATGGCCAGTTGTCCTGTTTTGTCCTGTAGTGCTCCAGCTTGCATGACTATTCACCTTCCAGCATGCCTGGCACGTGTACTGTGTCTGGCGGCTTGCAGCCGCGAGTCACCCGCGAGTCCCAACCGCAAGTCTCTGTTTTCTTGCACACTCTTGAGCAATCTTCACTCTATCTCACTCACTACCCTTACATCAAACCCACCTAAATACAGGGTTACTAAATGCTGAATTACAAGCAAATTTGGCACGGAATAAAGCCAATTAGATGGTTGAATAAATTCAACCTTACAATCTCCCCCTTTGGCTATTCCGTGACAAAACCCTAAAACAGACTCTAGACTTAACATGTGAGTTGGGAACAGTTGAACAAAACTCACTCACACCTAACTCTAGAAGCTGTGAAGCACTTGAATCATATGAACATAATACTCCTGAAACACAACAATACACCATGATCATTGTAAGCAGAAAATCATAAAATGCATATGAAACAAGCAATATGTGATCAAGCAAAGATGGAGTTAAGAAACAAACCATGGCTTGATCAACCAAGTGAACACCACAAGGTAGTGATCACAGTGCTCATTCACACTTGGAATGAACACAAGGACATACAAGTTAACAAGCACAAGGCAAGACACTTGTATGTTCAACACTCAACCAATGCATAGTACACAAGGTATATGCATCTAGGAACAATCCTACAAGGGCACAAGAGTGACAGTACATAAATCAAAATGCAAGACATTTAGATTAAAGTACTGATTTCAACATAGCATAAAGGCTACAATTAAGCAAGATACATACCATAAAGCCTACAAACTATGCATAAAACATTAACCCTAAAAGCTTACAAAAGCACATGGGTACAAACACATTATATTGAATAAAAACTTAAATAATATAAACTAAAAGTGCATAAAGTTTCTCCCCTTCAAAGTGATGAGAAGTTGTGATGCACTTGGAACATATATACTTGTAACCTGAAACACTTGCACAAAACACATTAGACCCTCAAGGTAAAGCAAGTAATAAAAGGACAAGTATAATGTAACAAGCAAATTACGATCAAGTAAACATTATGTAAAACATATGAGCAACTTGATCAAACACCAAAACAGTCATATAGAAATGACTAAAATGAACTCATAGCAAAGCAAATGATCATCTGAACATGCATTCAAAGAAGCACAGTAGCATAGGGATATATGCATGTCCAAAGCACAAACATGATGCAATGAGAACAAAAAAGCATAACTCAAAGCACCATAAAGCCAACAAGAAAACAAACAGAACAAAGTTTTCTTATGATCTCAATGCCTTCTCCCCCTTGGTATACGCATCTCCCCTATGGAAAATCTCTCCCCCTACAAATGTACACGAGAAATAGAATTTCTCCCCCTAAGGATGTGCACAAGAGTCATATAGAAATGACAAAAACTCTCCGGTATACTCTCTAGAGTACACTCTCCCCCTTTTTGTCAGGAATAGACAAAGGGTCAAGAAGAAATGAGGGCAAGAGATGAAGGTACGAACAATGCTAATGATGCATGAGGGGTGCGAGATGAATGAGAAAATGAAGCTCAAACCTAAGACAAAGTAACATGCTACAAAGCATAAGGTAAACATGACATGCTAGGATGAAGAAATAAGGTAAAGACCAATGCATGACAAGGGTAGCAAAGGTGTGTGCAAGAGGTGGCTAAGTGCATGCAAGACCAATGCATGAAAAATGCACATGTGGGGCAAAGTGTGTTAAAAAAAAAACACAACCAATGAACCAAACATGTTCCTAATGAGGAAACATGAGAAACCCCAAAGTTTGGTACTCATCGGAGTCCAAACAAGTGAGAAAATGTCTAAGAGGCATTTTATCAAACACCTAGCATGCACACTATGAACAAAAATATGAAACAATGCATGAACATCATGAAATCTACCCTTAATACATGTTCTTTCTGCCACAAGGGGCCAACATCCAATGCAAATCAACAAAAGAAACCAATCCCATGAAGAAATTTAACAAAAATTAAGTTTTCCCAACCCCTATGATAAAAATCCCAACCAAGAGCACAAAACTCTCCAAAACATAATCTAAGGATTAACATTAATGAAAAGAGTTTATAATTACCTTAGAAATGTTAATGGAATGAAAAACCATTCAAATTGGTTGGGTTTTGATGTAAAAATATTGAAAGAGGGGTTTTAGAGAGGATGAGAGAGGTTTAAAACAAGTTTCCCACAAAAAGCCCTTTAAAAAGCTGTTTATGGGCGTTTCGCGACTGGGCGAGTCGCGAGGTTCAGTCGCGAAAATTTTCGCGAGTCGCGAGTGAGTCGCGAGCAAGCCGCGAGTCGCGAGTTTCAGTCGCGAAAATCTTCGCGAGTCGCGAGTGAGTCACGAGCAAGCCGCGAGTGAGTCGCCAAAAGCTTCTGGATGAGCTCGCGACTAGGGTTTCGCGACTGGCAAGTCACCAGCTGAGCCGCGAAAAACTCTGACACCTGTTTTTCAATACAGAACATGTTTAAACATTGAAAAACAAAGTAAACACTAAACATGAACACAAAGAGTGATAAAAATCACTTCCAAAAACATATAAAATGATCAAAAATCTTTTTGAATTGAACCATATATGATTGAGCACACACACATCACATTTAGACAAGTATAATCTAACAAATGAATAAGACATTCATTGAACATTAGGCATGTGTGTTGTGTGTGTGTATCAAATGTGGAATAGTCCTTAGTCTAGAGTGAAGCTTCAATGATCAATTCAATCAAGTCATACACAACTAGTGCTAAGTCAAGTGGTCTATCTCAATTATAGAAATGAACATATATGACCTCCCACAAGAAAATGATTGCATAAGATTGAAGCTTTTCATTTGGCTTCTTTACAATTCATAACATTTGATCATTTTGAATCAAAACATCTCATTTTGAGATTGATGCCTGAAATTTGTGATATTTCAATTTGATGAACAAGCCTTTGGCTTTTTGGGCATCATACATTTTCATATAAGTCGCTTTCCCTTTTTTCCTAGTCGAATACTAGTATGTGCGACGGCTTTTGCAGCTCATTATCTCTTTTCATTTTGAGATTTACATTTATTGAGCTCTTTAAGCAATAAAAATAAAAGAGTGGGAAGAGATATAAGTACAAGTCTACGCAAGTATCAAAACCAACATGACTATTGACTAATCATTCATGACAATCTTGAAGATCGATTTACAACAATCACACAAAGATGTCAAAATTTTTCCCACAAAGATATAAGTGCAAAAATAACAAGCTAAGCTCGTAAATGCACAAAACCATTTGTACAAAGGTACAAGGCCAAACTCATATGTGATATGTGCTCAAACATATACGATCAAACTTTTTGAATTTTTCACTTTTTATGTGGTTTTGGATTTTTTACTCACACAAAACTGAAATATAAAAGTAAGATAAAAAACAAAACAATGCATATAAATAAATGCAAGATGCACAAAATGCATGAAGATATGACATTTAATGCACGAAGGGTCCTACAAAGATCGAAAGAATAAGATTAAGGACCAAAAGAACAAAAGCTCAACCATAGGAACCCTTCCTCATCCAAACGGAATGATTGTTTGGAATGAGTGTCTCATGGGAAGTGAGACGAGGGTTGGAAGAATGAAAACCGGAGATGCACATAAACAAGGAGGTAAGAGCATTAACCACTTTCTTCAACAACTTACCATTTTCCATCCAACCCGGTTTAGCTTTCAAAGCACAACTTCCAAAAAGCTCAAGTTTCTCTTTTCTTTTAATTCTCTTAAGAGCTTGAAACTTAGAGCAATGAGGTCTTAGATGACCAAAGGCACCACAATGGTGACAAACAATGTGTTTAGGTCCATTAGGCTTTTTGGGAAGGGATTTAACACCAAAGGTTTGTTCTCTTTTTAACTTGGGGCATTGGGGTCTTATGTGAACGATCACACCGCAATGGTGGCAAGTAGGAACAAACTTAGATCCACTCAATTCCTTGGAATGGGACCTAAACAGAGGCTTAGGCTTAAGAGCCTTTCTCTCCACTTTTTGATTTCTTTTGTGTGGAGGAATGTACACCGATTTGTCCTTTGAGGTAGAACACACAATAGGCACAAAATCGGGTACCACAACATGATTGCAACATATATTTTCTTCCATTTTAGCAACAGATTCAGCAATCAAACACTTGGCATGCATCTTAAGAGATTCATTTTCAGATTTAAGATCATCAACAAGTTTTTTAGACAAAACAAGTTTGGCATCCAAGTCCTTATTTAAATATTCAAACTCTTTCAGCTTTTCAAGAGAAATTTCAGCAAGATTCTTATATTTCTCAACCAATTTGTTGGATTCATTAAGCTTAGCAATCAAATCATCCTTTTCACAAAATAACTTGCTCAAATTCTTTTGAAACTTCTTAGCATTTTTCTTTAAGAGTTTGTCAACAACACCCATAGATTCAAATAACATGTCATCACACTTATGAGGATTAACACTCATAGAGGCATTTTCACAAACACGTGGCATGTTACATTCATTACCAACCAAATCATGCAAAGAGTCATACAAAGCACAATCCATGGCAAATAAATACAAGGGGTCAAGGATCACACTTAGGTATTTAAACCACAACAAGTGTACCCGCTCTGATACCAATTGAAAGTTCAAAAACGTGTAAAAACACCTTTGAACGTTTAGACCCCCAAAATACAACTTAACCAATTCAAGCAATATGTCAAACAACTAGTGTGCGGAAACTTAACATATGCTATAATATGAAATTGATTAAATACTATCTAAGCCATAACAAATTAAAAACCACAGCAGATAATAAAAAGGCAAAGATAGAGTGGAAGGAAGATGCAAACACAAAGACAACACGCGATGTGTTATCGAAGAGGAAACCGAAGCCCTCGGCGTAAAACCTCTCCGCCGCCCTCCAAGCGGTAAGCAATCCACTAGAAAATATAGTTGGGATACAAGGACAGCAATAGACCCTCCAAGCCTAATCTACCCAGTGCACCTAAGCCCTCCAAGCTTCTTGCTCCAACGAGGTTGCGCCGAACCTTTTTCTTTTCTAGCTTCCCGGATTCCGCTACTAGACCATAGCATCAACCAATGAAGATTGGTTCCTTCCTAACTGCTTCCCAGAAATCCAAACAACTGTCTCACAGTGATGATGATGGTGAGAATCAGGTTTGGTATAATGCCTCTCAAGGATTTGACAATGGAGAGGAAGAGAGTTGAGGAATTTGAAGAGACTCTAAGGTATAGATTGTGGGTGAATCAATCTTGTTTTTCTTTAGGGTTTCTCTCTCAAAATTCTCTCTGGAAACTCTCTCACAATCGTGGGTAAAAGGGGTATTTATACTGGAGTGGGAGAGGAATGTGAAACGTCAGGTTTTACAAAACAGGGGTGGCTCGCGGCTTGACCTCACGGCTTGACTAAGTCGCGAGATCCAGTCGCGAGATAACCGTATGGCCAGTTGTCCTGTTTTGTCCTGTAGTGCTCCAGCTTGCATGACTGTTCACCTTCCAGCATGCTTGGCACGTGTACTGTGTCTGGCGGCTTGCAGCCGCGAGTCACCCGCGAGTCCCAGCCGCGAGTCTCTGTTTTCTTGCACACTCTTGAGCAATCTTCACTCTATCTCACTCACTACCCTTACATCAAACCCACCTAAATACAGGGTTACTAAATGCTGAATTACAAGCAAATTTGGCACGGAATAAAGCCAATTAGATGGTTGAATGTACGAACACAAAATCCAGCAATCTAAAAGTAGAATGTACGAACACAAAATCCAGTAACAACTCAAACGGTAAGAAAATAATACTCAAAACATAACATAAGAAGTGAGGAAGAGAAGACCCATACCTTTTCTTGATGATTTTGAGAAGAAATGAAGCAACAATGGAGTTCGAAATGGGTTACACAGAGCGTTTGGGAAGGAGACAGTTAAGAGAGAAGATGAACAGTCACAAAAAGTTCAAGGGAAAACTAAAAAAGATTTTAAAAACAGCCCTTACTGTGCAAAACATGCGTTTTTCGCGGCTAAGGTAAGTCGCCAGATAGTCGCCAGACACACCCGCCAAAACACTTCAAGCCAAAATTTTTGAAAAAATTTCTAAGTATTTTTCGCAACTGGAAGTCTCACTCGCGAGGGAGTTGTGAGCTGAGCCACGAAAATCTCTGTGTACCCCTCGCGACTGGACCTTCCACTCGTGAACAAGTCGCCAAAAATGACCCGCGAGCTCACGACTTGACTTACCTGCGACTGAGTCGCCAAAACAGGGCAACACTGTTTTTTGAAATTTTCATTTTTTGAAGAACAAAATACTTTCCAAAAACACCTAAAACACTCAAAAATCTTTTTGTGCTTAAATCAACAAAGATTGAGTATGTGAAAACACATTTTATCAAGTACAATCACAAAAATGAATATGGCATTCATTGAACATAAACTTGTGTGTTGTGTGTGAGTATCAACAATGAGATAGTCCTTAGTCTAATGTGAAGTTTCAATGATCAATTCAACCAAGGCATACACAATTAGCACTAGATCATGTGACCCATCTCAATTACAGAAGTATGCATATATGACCTCCCACAAGACTTGATTACATAATTTGGAGCTTTACATTTGACTCCACTTTCAATCATAACATTTGATCTTTTTTATCCTTTTAAGACAATCACCTCTCATTGTGAGAGTGATATTTGATATTTCATCTTGATGAGATAGCCTTTGGCTTTTTGAATAATCATTCACTTTAATTTTTGGTCGCTTTCCCTTTTTTCTATTCGAATACTAGTATGTGCGACAGGCTTTTGCAGCTCAATATCTCTTTTCATTTGGAGATTTACATTTGGTGAGCTCTTTTTAGCAAAAACAAAAATAAAGAGTGGGAAGATATATAGGCACAAGTCTATGCATGTCTCAAGATCAACATAACCATTCACTAATCATTCATGACAAGTTTGAAGATCTATTTACAACAGTCACATAGATTTCAAGATTACTTCCACAGTGATAAGAGTGCAAAGAAACAAGTTACGCTCGTAAATGCACAAAGTCATTAGCACAAAGGTACAAGGCAAAACAAGTTTTGAGACAAAACTCAACAATGTCAATCAAACTTTTTGATTTTCTACTTTTTATGTGGTTTTTGGATTTTTGACACATAAGAAGGAAAATATTGATCAAAAACAACAAAAAGGAATAAACGATAGAATGCAAAAATAAACAAACACATTTCAACCAACACAATTAAAAAGCAAATAACCAAACTAAGTCACTAAGCATAGGAAGTATTGATGCATGGACATGTTGTAATGCTTATGCATGAGTACCCTTTTTCACCCACATGTCACTTGTGTTTAGGGTGATTTCCTTATAGGATTGGGTACGGGAGTTAGGGCTTTCAAACCTTCGTGTGAAGCTCTCCAAGTAGTTGGTGAAAGCACCAATCATCTTCATCACGTCCATCATTCCGGTATCACTACTTTGATCTCTTAATGGTTCACCAGCCCAATTTCTCCTGTCATTTCTAGGTCCTCGTGACCTTAGAGCAGTTGCATTATTCATTACTCTCAGCTTTTGACAATTTGGCCGAGTATGCCCTTGAAGTCCGCAATGATGACACACATAGTTCGATCTAGGACCTCTTTGTGATCGTGGACGAAACTTGGCTCGAGATTCATACCTGCCCACAGATTGATTACGAGGATTGTTCAACATCCGTTGGTTCTCCACATTCCTTTTCTCCTCAATCTTGGGCTTCTCAGCAATAGGGCCAACTTCAGCTGATTCTTTAGCCTTTATAAACTTCACTTCTTTAGTGATATTGCCAGATGAGCTACTCCCTCCGGTATATCCCAATCCGGATTTGTCTGAAAAGCTCTTTTGTGATGAAATAGCATCATCTAGCTTCTTGGTGGTAACCCTCTCTATTTTAGCATTTGCTTGCACAACCTCTTGCTCAAGAAATCTCACTTTTGTGTAAGCTTCTAACGGCTCACCGTTCAGTATTTCTATCTCACATTTGGCCTCCTTATAGCGAATTAGGAGACTTTTATAGTCCTCTGCCTTCTTCATTTTTCTCACAGCTGCCTTGGCCACCCTTGTGTACTCACCCGACTTCTCCAGGAGTGAGTTATAATTCTCTTGAAGATTGGCTGTGCTTTCATCTTCTTCAGCATCTGATTCTTCAACAACTCCCAATGATTCTTCATCACTATGTTCTCCAAGTTCTCGTACAAGCAGATTCAACTCGTCTGAAGACTCAACATGGGCAATAGTCATAAAAGCTGAATAATTCCCCTCTCCGTCACAGCTTTCCTCAGAATCTGAGTCGGATGAATCCGAGTCACTCAATGTCATGGCATACACTTTGCCTTTCGATTTCAAATAATTCGGACATTCTTTCTTAAAGTGTCCATGCCCGTTGCATTCAAAACAAGTGACACCTTGTGTAGATTGGGATTCTTTTCCATCTTTCTTTTTGAATTCCCTTTTCTCCCTTCCTGAACTTTGGAATTTTCCTTTATCACCAAATTTGCCATTATTCTTGAATTTCAAGAATTTTCGGAAACTTTTTACAAGGTATGCAACATCTTTGTCAACCACATCTTCTTCTGATGAGTCATGGACTTCCACCTTCTCATTAATGGTCTTAAGAGCAAGAGATTTGCTCTTCCGTTGATTGGGCAGTGACATTTCATAAGTCTGAAGAGAACCAATTAGCTCTTGGACTTTGATGTCATCAAAGTCCTTGCTCTCTTCAATCGCTATCACTTTGGCACGAAAATTTTCCGGCAATGATCGAAGGATCTTCCTTACAATTTTAGAATCTTTTATTTTCTCTTCCAAATTGAACTTGCTTACAATCACCTCATTCAGCTTGCTATAGAAAGAGTCGAAGGACTCATCCTCACTCATTTTTAGCTCCTCAAACCGAGTGGTTAGCATCTGCAGCTTGGTATCTTTCACTTTCTTCGTTCCTTCGTAGGTGGTCTCCAATATCTCCCATGCTTCTTTGGCAACGGTAATGTGAGAAATCCTATGAAACTCATCTGGAGACACACCACAGAAAATTGCATTAAGTGCTTTACTGTTAGCATTAGATGCAGCGAGTGCTGCCTTATCCCATGTGGATTTGGCTTCCTCAGGCTTGGTCCAACCTATATCAACAGCATCTCAAACTGATTCATCAATGGAACATAGAAATGCTCTCATGCGAACCTTCCAAAAAGCATAATCACTACCATCAAAATATGTAGGTGCATTTAGGGATTGAGACCGATCCATCTCAATAGGGAGTCAAGGATTACACTATGGTAATGAAACCACTAAAAGTGTACCCGCTCTGATACCAACTAAAAGTTCAAATAGTGTGTAAAACACCCTTGAACGTTTAGACCCCTGAATACAAAATAACCAATTCAAGCTTTATGACAAACAACTAGTGTGCGGAAAATGAACATAAGCTATAAATAGAATTGGAAATCAATCTAAGCCAATTATAAATCACATCCACAGCAGAAAATAAAAGGCAAAGATAAAGGGAAGGAAGATGCAAACACAAAGATAACACCCGATGTGTTATCGAAGAGGAAACCGAAGCCCTCGGCGTAAAACCTCTCCGCCGCCCTCCAAGTGGTAAGCAATCCACTAGAAAATGTAGTTGGGATACATGAACAGCAATAGACCCTCCAAGCCTAATCTACCCAGTGTACCTAAGCCCTCCAAGCTACTTGCTCCAACAAGGTTGCGCTGAACCTATTTCTTTTCTAGCTTCCCGGATTCCGCTACTTGACCATAGCATCAACCAATGTAGATTGGTTCCTTCCTAACTACTTCCCAAAACACTAAACAGCCCTCTCACGGTAATGGATATGGTGAGAACAGGTTTTGGTAAAAAACCTCTCAAGGGTTTAACAATGGAGAGGAAGAGAGTTGAGGAATTTGAAGAGACTCTTATGTAAAAATTGTAGATGAATCAATCTTGTTTTACTCTAGGGTTTCTCTCTCAAAATTCTCTCTGGAAGCTCTCTATCCTTTGTGGGTATAAGGGGTATTTATACTGGGGTGAGAATGGAATGTGAAAAGTCAGGTTTTTCAAAACAGGGGTGGCTCGCGGCTTGACCTCGCGACTTGACTGAGTCACGAGATTCAGCTGCGTGATAACAGAACGGCCAGTTGTCCTATTTTGTTCTGTAGTGCTCCAGCTAGCATGACGCTTCAACTTCTGGCATGCTTGACACGTGTGCTACTTCTGGCGGCTTGAAGCCGCGAGTCACCCGCGAGATCAAGTCGCGACTCTCTTTTTTTTGCACACTCTTGAGCATTTCTACACTCTATCTCACTCACTACCCTTACAACAATCCCACCTAAATACAAGATTACTAAATGCTGAAATACAAGCAAATTTGGCACGGGATAAAGCCAACAAGATGGTTGATTAAATTCAACCTTACAACACCCTTTGTGCCCGCCACTCATTTTATTAATTTGCTTTTTTTGTTTACTTTTAGCCTCGTTGGCAAGCAGCTTCTAATTCCTAGCCAACAAAAATTAGTTGGGCTATTAGATTGTAATATTCAAAGGTAAATAAAGGGGAATAGAAGAAAGAAATCTAATGAAAGCATGAAGAACATTTAAAGCAATTACTTATCCTCTTTTGATTAATCACAATTGCCAAAATAAAGAACTAAGAATAATTGACAAAGCACCTACAACAGAGCCACCATGAATTGGAAATGTAAAGCAACAGAGCACAATAAGAGAAGTAAAATAAGACAAAGCAAACACCTCTTTACAATGTCATTTCCTAGTATCATCCACAATAAAATTATACTTGTTTTGCTTTAAATGTAGATAAAATGCATTAAGACACTATATATAAGACACTATTAGCAGAGAATAAAGATTATAAGAGAAATAGAAATTTGTGGGAAATGAACATCTGACTAAGGCAAAAAGAAATTTACAAAGTCGGAAAAAAAAAAAAAAAAAAAAAAAAAAAAAAAAAAAAAAGACTGATGGACTGACCTTAATAGTGTCAAAGTGGTTCCATCCAACCTCAGATGAAAGTTTGCCCAACAAACAAAACTTATGTCCAGCCTAAAGCCTCAAAACCATCAAGAATGACCATCCTTTTGATCTTATCATACAGTCGAGGAATCATTCTACAAGAATAAATAAAATGATCAATCAAAACCACCCATATTTAAATTTATTTATATAAGAAGAAGATTAAAGAAAAAAGGAGAAAGAAGATGGGGTTAGTGTTGATGGAAGCTATAACCCGATGCTGCAAGTGCGTAACTTCATCCCCAAAGCACCAAAACTTCCTCTCTTTTTCTTTTTTCTTTTTTTGATAGGTAGATATAGTGGAGAAGAAGGTGGGATTCAAACCACAAATATGAAACACTACAAAAGATGTCATTACCACTAGACTATCACTTGAACATGAGGAAATATTGGAAGTGTGGACTTCTCACAAAACCAAAAAGAGGAAGAAAACTTTCCTAATGATCATAATCCAAAATTTAAACAAGTTGGTAAAAGGTACAAAGTATTACATGTTAAGAGCAACATGCGTTCAGAGTAGTAAGTTCTAATATTAGCTACTAGGAACAGCACACAAGGAAGTGAATTTTGTCCCATTCTAAAGATTGTCAAGTATGTCAAATAACATAGTTGCACCTTTATGAGATAGGTTATTGCCAATATGAACTGCACTCAAACTAATGTGACTGCATAAACCAAATATTAACACTAACCCAAATTTAGTCATGTAAACAGATAAAGAGCTATGCATTACTACAATATCCCCTAAAACAACCATATTCTGAGACTAGTGCATAATAACCCACAATTGAGTATTTGCAATAATTGAGTATTAAACAATGTCTTCATCTGTGGTCACTTTTCAATTTACTGCAACTATGACTGTAATAATCTATTAATTTAATCTATAACCCAAGTTTGGGAATCCCATTACAGAATATAAAATGATTGTGCCAAACTATAAAAACATTCTCATAAAGCTTTTTGGTGTCAATCTTTTCAATCTTTTTTGCTTTTGGCTAACAGATACTGTCTTCAACCAACTTACATTTGAAGATACCCTCTAGATTATTTCAAAGTCACAATCGCATCCCATACGGGAACATAAGCACAAGAAGAACACAAAATGTTTTCAGTTAAGAACCAATCAATCAATATAAAAGTATCAACATTGAGGTAAACCATATTTACCAATTCAGTGTGTCCCTGGATCAAAAACGACAAAGCGAAAACATTTTAAGGTTTTCATTTGTCACTACCATTGAAGATGTACCTCCTTTTCATTGGAATGCTAAATGAAATATCGAAAAGCCTTTTGTAGAACTACAAAAGATAAACAAACAAGCTTTCAAGTTTCAACTAACTGAGAAATAAGAATAACTATGTCCAATAGATAGTTATCACAATCTTGCCATATACCTACAAAAATCGCGAATTTCTCAAACTCAATAACTCATTCAATAAAACCCACAATTGCCTAACACAACTAAGCAACAAAATTAAAATCAAATCATCAAAACACTACCTTATTCCCTGATTAGTCCATTGTACAAGAATGTCTTTGGAGACCTCAGTCCCAAACACCATCGAAAACAACTGCTTCGCTTTTTTCCTGCAACAACTCCTTCCCCAAATTCACACTCTCCACTCCCAATTCCTTCTCTTTCTTCTTAACCTTCGATACCGAACCTAAACCCGAGCCAACCAAGCCCGAAACAGAGCCCATCCTCACCGCTAGCATTTGTTTCTCAACAGCAGCCACCATGAGCTCCCGCTATAAACGCCGAGGAGACTCATCCAACGAGACAACCGGAACTCCAGCTGGTGTGTCCCTTGGCTTGCTCCGCTTAGGCTCAGGTGGATAGTGCTGCATACTTATCCTCAGAGCAATCCTCAGGTCCTCCTCTTCCCGATCCTCCATTGAAACCCTAAGATCCGAATTCAAAGAATCTTCAATGCGAAATCAACAAGTCGTACAAATTAGGGCTCCGATATCCGATAAATTCAAAATTATTGCATACTTATAAGTCCATAATTGAATCGCAGATCAATACAGACTCGAATGAATTGTGAGAATTGGCAGTCGATGGCGGTGGCTAGTGAGGATGGCTGGTGAGGATGGAGAGAAAGAGAGAAGAAGAGTGACGGCTTAGAGAGAGGGAAACAAATTTTAGAGGTAAAAAACCTAAGTAAAAAGTTAGATTTTGGCTTTGGGGGGAAAAAAGTTAAGTGAAACACATTAGGAGGGAAACAAATATTTGGGAAATTTTGGGTGGGAAAAATAAAAGAGACAGATTTATTTTGAGGAAAAAATAAAAATAAAAGAAGACAATTTTAATTAATTACCATTTTTGACTAGCAATTACCATTTTGTCATGCATTTTGTAATTGTACATGAATCAAACACATCTATATATCTAAGTGAGTTAATGAGTGCAAAATATTAAGAATCTAATATTAATGAGCTATGAAATAAAATTTAAAAACATAAAACAATTACATATACTCAATAAAAATCACCACACAATTTTCTCCCAAAAAAAACAAAACCACAACAAAAATTATCACACGCTCTATCTTATTAAAAATTAAAAAAAAAAATGATCAGAGCTATTATTAAATTTATGTGAGAATATTAATATGTGACTAACTATGTTTACTTAAAAAAATATATGACTAATTGGATGGTCAGATTGAGAGAACATAACCATACAAGTACACAACACATGTCCATCATGCACCATACTTAGATTTGAAATCTAACCGTTGGATTTGAAGAGTGTAATGAAAGGTTAATTTTGGTAAATTATGGGCACAATCACACGATTAGATTTAGAGAAATGTGTGGTCAAAGTTGGTCAAACCCTGTTAAACTTAATAGATGGTCCCAAGACCACTAGACTTGGTGAAATTCATATTCAAATCATGATCAATAGGATTGAAGAGTACGATGACATACTGGTGTTGGTGAAATTTAAGACCAATTGGATAGTCCAATTGAGTAAACATAACCGTACAAGTACACCGCACATGTCCATCATGCGCCATACTTAGATTTGAAATCTAACCGTTAGATTTGAAGAGTATAATGAAAGCTTAATTCTAGTAAATTATGGTCACAATCAAACGATTGGATTTAGAGAAATGTGTGGTCAAAGTTTAGTCAAAGTTAGTCAAACCCGATCAAACTTAATAGATGGTCTCGATACCACTAGACTTAGTGAAATTCATATTCAAATCTTGGTCATTAGGATTGAAGACTATGGTGACATATTGGTGTTGGTAAAATTTGAGACCAATTGGATAGTCAGATTGAGAGAACATAGTCATATAGGTACACAACACATGTCCATCATGCGCCATACTTAGAGTTGAAATCTAACCGTTGGATTTGAAGAGTGTAATGAAAGGTTAATTCTGGTAAATTATTGTCACAATTAAACGGTTGGATTTAGAGAAAGGCACGGTTAAAGTTTAGTCAAAGTTAGTCAAACCCGGTCAAACTTAATAGATGGTCTCGAGACCACTAGACTTGGTGAAAATCATATTCAAATCTTGTTCATTGGGATTGAAGAGTATGTTGACATATTAGTGTTGGTGAAATTTGAGATCAATTGGATGGTTAGATTGAGAAAACATAACCATGCAGGTACACAACACGTGTCTATCACACGCCATACTTAGATTTGAAATCTAACCGTTGGATCTGAAAAGTGTAATGAAAAGTTAGTTTTGGTAAATCACGATCACAATCAAACGGTCAGATTTAGAAAAAGGCGCGGTCAAAGTTTAGTTTAAGTTGGTCAAACCCGATCAAACTTAATAGATAGTCCTGATTCCGCTAGACTTGGTGAAATTAATATTCAAATATTGATCATTGGGGGCTTCAATCGGCTAGCAGCGGCAATGAGTGCTAATAGAGAAAGGCCCAATCTAGGGTTTGAGAGTGAAAATGCATGGTGGTGGTGGGAAGATCGATCTTTGGGTATTAAGATTAACGATGTGAGATTTTAATTTGAGAGAGAGAGAGAGAGAGAGAGAGAGAGAGAGAGAGAGAGAGAGAGAGAGAGAGAGAGTGTGTGTGTGTGTGTGTGTGTGTGTGTGTGTTTTTAGAGGAATACAATCGGATGAGAAATGAAAAGGTTAGGGTCTAAATTGATAGATTTAGGTGGGGGAAAAAAGGGAAAAAAAAAATTTTGGACCAAATATGGGCAATTCAAAGCTCTATTGCAACGGTCACAAAACCGCCACTATAGACCGAAACAAATGCCAGTAAATCTTAGCTATAGCGGCAGGTTTATGGGGCACCACTATCGCTAGGTATAACGTCACTAAAACATACATATTACGGCACTCCATCAACCCACCACTGTAGTACACCGCAAAAGACCATATTTATAGCGGCAATCCACTTGAACACCGCAATAGAGATGATGTATAGTGGTGGTCTGCAAAAACGCCGCAATAGGTGACTATAGCGGCATTTTTTGCACCTGCCATAAAAAGTCCGCCGCAATAGATCAGTTTTCTTGTAGTGCACGTGGATATATAACTGCAGCAATAATACACTTTGACATTGTCAAGTTCTCATGTGATTCACATTGCAAAAGAAAAAAAAAGTATTTTAGAAGTCGGTACTTTTTTTTTTTTTTTTGAGAGTTTTAATCTATGGTATTTGCTTCTGATGATTGTGTTTTTTATCATCAAATCAAGACACTAATTGATTTTTTGTGTAAGTAAGGAATTAACCTTAGATCTCTTATTCAACCATTAAAATTTTTACTAGTTGAGTTGACTAAAACCTACAAAAGTCAATACGATGGAATTTTACTATCAATTATACTCTTAACTTATTTTTAGTCCTTTAGAAAATCCAAAGAGCTAGATATTGCATACTGCTTCTACGAAATAATTATCACCTACACAGCCTGTCTTTATGGTGTCCAAAAGTCAGAAATGAGAAAACCCATAAAATTAAATTCTACCTTAAACTCCTATTTTTTTTATTTTTGTTGAAAACTTCAAAACCTAAATCTTTAGTTATTATTGCTTTTACAGAATTCTCTAAATGACTAGGATTAGAGTACGTTACCCTTTTCGATCAATAATTTATTCTTTCATACATAAAATACTAAACAATCAATATTGACTTTTTAAGTTTTAAGGGTCCATGAATTATACTCCCCCACCAATTAAATATTTTTAATAATTATGAATTATCAAATATCTTTTAGTGAGTCGAAACATTGTAAGATGGTCCATCTTTCTATATGTAAACACAAAATTTCAAATTTGGAAATCAAACTATAGAAATAGATTCATAAATGTAAATTTATATTGATGATGCACGGTACAATTCTTTATATTTATTAATTTTATTACAAAAGAATAGTCCTTTGATTTATTCTCCATGAAAAATTCTTCAACCCATGAATTGTGCCACTACAATGTTGATTGGAACACAAAATATCATCCACTTTGATTGGAGAGCAAATCGAAAAGTCTTTATGACAAAATTGCTACGAATTTCTGATTGTGCACTTATTAGAGATTCTTTGGCCTCCACGGTCTTTGTGTACTCTTCAAATTTTAGGTGGATTAGAGTTCTTGAAATTTCTTGAGGCTTTTGAACTTGATTCCAATAGAACTCTAAAGCATGAAAGGATGATTTGAATAAATATTCCTTGAATGTTTTTAATATTTGAAGATGTTGATGTAGAAATTATTTATGGCTTTGGAGCTTAAATTTGATAAAGCTTTGAAGAGTGAAAATTTTTGAAAGCTTTAGAGCTTGATTTGGGTAAAATTTCAAAAGCTTTGAGAGAGTTCCCCAAGACTAATGAGTACCTTTATATATAGGAGTCTTGAGGAGGTTGAATGACACATGGTTAATTTTGATTAGTGACATGTGCCATAATTCAACTAAAGGGATTTTAAGTCTTGTTCTCCAGAGAACACATGATATCATTTGATAAACCAAAGTGTCTTGATTTTAAGTAACACATGTGGACACCCTCGGGTGGAGGGAATGTTGCAATGAGTTTTTTTTTTATAGTAATAATCATAGTTTTTCCACATTGGGTACTTGACGACATGATGCATGTGTGTATGTGTTACTAAAGTGAGATGTGTGTGAGTCTCTTTAATTATTTTATTTTAAAGTGTTGCCACCAACCATTGATATTTACTTTATGTGTGATTGATCAACTATTTGTCTAATTTATTTTAATTACCTAATTAACTAAAAAACCAATTTCAAGGGTTCTTGAATTCATTATGGTAACCAAACTCTTGAACCAAAGATTCTTGGATTCAAAAATTCGGTTACGAGTGGAGAAGGTGTTAGGCACTCCACACCACTTATTCAAAGGATAATACCTCATTTCAATTTAATCACAACGTTCACATCTTAGGAAAATAAATTAGATAATTGGCTTTTAAAATAAAATAAAATAAAATAAAGAGTTTTTGTACAAATAATGGACAAAATGGGCTTCTGCCCTTTTCGGGCAAATTAATTAGCATTTTGCCCTTTTTCCCAAACTAATTAGGAAAATGCCCCTCTTTTGAAACTCGACTTTTTCAAAATCGAGTTAAGCCCTATAGTGACGTTTTCAAGGACCTATAATGACGTTTTTAAGGACCTATAGTGGCGTTTTGTAACTTGATATCCATGAAATCGAGTTATAGGCAATTTTATTGCCTATAACTCGATTTCATGGATATCAAGTTATAAAACGTCACTATAGGTTCTTAAAACGTCACTATAGGTCCTTTAAAACGTCACTATAGGGCTCTAGAATTTTTTTTTTTTTTTAACTCGATTTTGAGAAAATTGAGTTTCAAAATAGGGGCATTTCCCTAATTAGTTTGGAAAGAAGGGTAAAAGGCTAATTAATTTGCCTGAAAAGGGCAAAAGCCCATTTTGTCCTACAAATAATACATATACATAACATGTGAATATCTTATTTACACATGTAAGTAGAATGTGATATTATTTACAAAGGATATGTACAAGAAGCATGTGAATATACATAAATGTCATGTGGGTTCCAGTTAGCTCAACTGGTAAAGTCTCTGATGGTTGAATAAGAAATTTGTAGTTCAATCTCCGCTTACACCAAAAATCGATTGGTGTCTTGGTCTGATGATAAAGAGCTATCATCAGGAGCAGACATCATAGGTTAAAACTCTTTCGAAAAAAATATATATATATGCACTTTATAGCAATTAGTATATTAATTCTCCAAGTATCATCCTCATGCATAAACACAACAAACCAAAATGGTTAGTGTAGAGGGAAGAGGATATGTTAGCTTGATTGTAGGCCATTATTTCACTTGAAATGAATTATAGACACGTCGTAACCTTTTAAAAATTGTGCTATTAAAGGAATTTAATTGAAATAAATTTTATTTATGTAGAAAGGTGAAAAATGCTTCTTTTATATCTTTAAAAAGAACATAATTTATTTACATTTGAAAAGATGATTTCTCTTTGAAAACCTCATGACTTTTGAAAAGGCTAATTTTGAAGAAAAAAGGCCAAGAACTTTAAAAAATCAAAAAAATAAAAAATAAATTGAAAAAGGCAATTTCTTGAGTTTTTATAAAAGAAAAAAAAAATGTTTTATGGGTGGGAAGACATAAAGGAAGAGCAATTCTATTTTAAGGAAATGAATTTTTATGCACCTTGGGCAAACAATTTTTCAAGATTAAAACTAAGCTATTTAAAGATAGGGAATTATTTTAAGAAAATGGTTTCTATAGTTTTTTTGTGAAAAAAAGGGTGTTGGACGTGAAAATCCATGGTTTTGTTTAACGTTTTAAAGAAAAGTTCAAATTTTGCTTATTTTAGAAAGAGCGTTATGAAAAAGTATTTTGAAAATGGCATCAATTGAAGATTTAAAAATGCCCCATTGGAAGGCTTTTTATTTAAGGATGACTTGAAAAGTTTTCATGTTTATTTGGAAGAACCCATTATTGAAAAGGGATGGCTGTTGAAGCGTTTTTCCAAAACTTCATTTTTAACTACACATTTTTTAAAGAGCGTTTGCTTGAATCAAGCTTCTCATTGTATGATGGTTTAGAGTTCAAGGAGCTAGCTAGAACTTTTGAACCCTTGCACCCGTGATAAGACAAGAAGGGGAATAATTAGGACTTAAAAAAAATTAAAAAATAAAGGAATGTAAAGACATAAATAAAGGACTTAAAACAATAAAGGAATGTAAAGGCAAGAGCAAGATATATATCTATATGTAATTTAAAGACAAGATATGAATTTAAAGACATAAAGTAAATGAAATCTTCCTTGAATAAACATCGATACCCATATAATGGTGCACAAGGATAAACCTCCACCCACCATATTGATTTAAGGTATGAGCTTAGACTAGAAATACCCATCTTAGTTAAATATTCATACCCATAGTAAACCAAAAATGATGGTGTACAAGGATAAACCTTCACTCACCATATTGATTTAGAATATAAAGATTCACCAAGATCGTTGGTTTTTCCATTAAATTCTTGGGATTTAGTATGTCTATGTGCAATAGAAGGTGGAAACCTTCACAAATAGCATATACATAATCATGTATAAAGGAAACACAAACTTCAAACCAAAAAAATAAAGACAATAATTTAAATGACAAGAAAAGTAAATAGCAAGGGAAATGAATCATATGAATGTAAAAAGCAAGGAAAGTAATGAGCAAGGAAAGTAAAGAGCATATATGTTAGAGCAAGAATAATAAAAGAGCATGAAAAATAAATGAACTTCATAGATTTAGAAAGTATATACAAGAAAAAAAAAAAAAAAAGGAAAGAGAAAGGGAGACAATTGAATATGTTTCACAAGTGTAAATTTGTATTGATAAATTTGTAGGTACAATTTTCTATATTTAGATTCTAATACAATAAAATAATCCTTTGATTTGATCTCCTTAAAAAAGTCTTCAATTCAAGTTTTGTGTCGATGTAGTCTTAACTCGAACACAAGATGTCCTCCACTTGGATTGGAAAGGGGATTGAAAGATCTTTAGAATGAAATTGCGATGAATCTCTAGCTTTGTGTTTATTAGAGATTTCTTGTTCTTAGGGTTCTTCGAATGTTCTTGATCTTCGAAGATTTGTGGTGAAAGTTCTTTGGGGCTTTAGAACTTGAATCCAATGAAGTTTTGATGGATCAAAATCTTTGAAGTTTCTGTAGGCTTTGAAGTTTGATTCTAGTAGAACTTTAAGACTTGTAGGAATGATTTAGATGAATGTTCTTTGTCTTTGAAGATTTGTAGTGAAAGTTATTTGGGGCTATAGAGGCTTGGATCCATAGAGCTTCACTAATTTTTATTCTCTTGGTGTTTATGGAGACTTTTAAGCTTAATTCCAATGAACTTTGAGATCTAGAAGGATGACTTGAATGATTTTGCACCGAATGTTCTTGAGATTGAAGTTTGAAGTTCTTGGAGGTTTTGGAGCTTGATTCTAGTAGAGTTTCGAGACTTCTAAATGTTTCTCTATCTCCTCTATAAGACTGAAGGGAGTCTATATTTACAAGAGTCTTGAGGGGATTTAATGACACATGATTGGCTATGAGCAATGACACATATCATAATTTTATTAGAGTGACTTTATATCTTTCTCTCCAAGAAACACATGGCATTATTTGATTAGCCAAAATATTTTAATGTAAAATAACACATGACAATATTTTATTTAATTTCTTATGTCATTATAAATTAAATTTCAACACATATCATCGAGTGATTGGCTCTTGGATATTATTTTTATAATTTCTATTTATTGACACTTAGAATATTTCCATTGGTTTCTGAATAATGATAGTGAAACCCACTAGTAGCACATGGCACTTTGTAATTGACCATTTTAAATGTACTATGTGGACTTGATGGATGATGTGTCAATTAGTGATTGGTTTGAATTTTTCACTCTCTATAGTGGGATCCCTCTAGAGTGTGCGCCTACCGGGGTGGGTGGCTCCCCTAGCGGGATCTTACCATCAACTCATCATTTCTTCTAGAACCCCCTCCATTCTTCCTTTCTTGATTTTCTGATTTTTTTTTCCCCCTTTTTAGAGCCTGTTTTCGTGCAGCTGTTTGGAAATCTTAGGGAGCTCTGATTTCTTCAAACAAAACATCTTCAGAAAGATCTAGATTTCTAGTTTCCATAGGTTCTAGACTCAAGCAATTTGGAGTTATGATTGCTGAGATATCATGTTCAGAGGGTAGGTGGAAATAGTGCAAAAAAATGTATAGCACTTTTCTTGGAAAATTAACTCCTAATTTGAAAGGGATAACATTACGCCCTTTTTTTAGTAGAGTAGCTAATCCATCATACTTTAATATGGTCTAGGCCGTTTGCACCCGTTGTGGCTAGATTTGTACAGTTATTGTGCAAAAACACCCAAAAAAGAACCTTTTAACTTTAAAAATAATGTAGTATTTTTTATTAGGGTTTTGATGTTTTGATGATATTTCATCTTTTTCAACTCTGATTTTTGGCCTGTAAACTATCATTTTAAAGGGAATTTTATGATATTTAAGATGGGAAAAAATTTATCACAATTGGACAGTCAGATATTTGTTCAACTTTTTGACTTGTCCCAATAAGGGTTAGTTGACATCAATCAAACTTAGCCAAAAATGGCAAATTTGGGATCTTGAACTCTTGGATTACCAAAATGGTTTATCCAACATCCTATCAGGATATATAGAATTTGTTCGTGTAATTCCGTATTTTTCTATTTTTAAAGACACTAATTTTGCTTTTTAAGGTTTAAGATCAAAGTTCTTTTTTGAGAATCAAGATCAAAGTTCAATTGCTATGTCATCAATAACATTTTTAAATTTCAGGTTTTGTGATAAAAAATTACGTATAAAAAATAAGTTTATTGATCGAATGGTAAATAACATCCGATTTGAACGAAATTTGATACACGTGTTAAAAGCACAAAGAACATGCAATCTAACGGTCAAATTTTCAAAATTCATATTTAACGAAAAAATATAAAATGAGTTTGAAGGGTTTTCCTTTATCTAAATATATGTCACGGATATTAGAAGTAAAAATCCTCACAGTTTTAGTTATTTCAATGTAAGCCAACCTGAAGCCTATATGTAAGAGTGTAACTTATAAAGGCAAAATAATAAGGATAAAATATAAATACTGTTTCTTAGGAGCAGCATATTACTTTTCAATTTAATCCAAATACCTACATTAAATTTAATTGTTCTTTAAAAAAAATAAAACTTCTTATATTTTATTGGTCAATGCAATAATATATTAGATTTTTTTTTCTTTAATTGAAGATAGAAAGTGTTTGAGAATACAATTGAAGAACTTAGAAATTGTATATACATTTTGCCAAAACTAGATTCCACAAAGAACAAATGGATAGTAGTTTGTTCCGGGCACTGCGTAGTGCGTAGTTGTGGAATGAGTTGAAATATTGCAAATGAAGTACTTGTATTTTGCTGGTTATATGTGTCAATCGCAAATAGAATGTATTAATTCTTGTGACACGTTTTTCTCTATTTAGCCAGGAGAATTATTTTACATGCTTTGCTCGACTAGTGGGAATTGAATCAGAAAGCAACCTGACATGGACCGATCGAGTTGAAGCAAAATTATTGTGTCTTTAGTTTAGAAAAATATTTTACTACTGGATTTTAGTTATTGGATTATATATAATCATGTATTCAACGGATCCGAATTTGGCATAAAATTCCACTAATCTTTGCAAATAAAGTGAGCTTTACTGGAAGAAAAGCATGGTCATATATATCTTTTTTTCCCATGTGATCGAGACGAGTAATCTTAATTTTTGTATTATGGGTTATGGACAAGAGGCCAATTATTTGAAAGACTATGAGCCTAGAAAGGCAGTAACTCGGCGACTTTAAAAGGAAAGGTAAGATTAGATAACGCGTGCGTGCTTTGATTTATTATATATAGACATGCTGTGGTGTCCAAAAAGAAAAAGGGTGTTGTTCTTTTTCTACATTGAAAACGTAATTTTATATATATATATATATATATATATATATATATATATATATATGTTCCTTTCTTGGCATTTACTCAAGGTTTCTATGACTTTAGGTTAACTATGTCTATATGATGCATATATGCAATATTGCAGACCTCAAGTTTTGACTATAATTAATTAGACAAAAACTTATCCTCAAGAAATTTGATTTGAAATCTTGTTATTCTTTCTTTCATCTCTCAATCTATAACTCCATCTAAAATCCCAAACATATCGAAGTTAAATTAATTGAAGAATAACTATAATTCTGTCTCTGAAACTTCACCACGAGATTTGATCAAACATTCAATTGATAAAGTTTATAATAGATTTAAAACAAAGGCCTCAAATTCTTATACATATAATAAAAATATTAAAAGAGTGAGATTAATTGGAGTAGAATTAGGGACAATGAAAATTGCACAGGAGATCTCCAAGGTTGAAAATTAATGTCCAACAGATCGCTTGAACCGAGAAGAATTCATTTTCAAATCATAGTAGAGTTTCAACGTACTCATATAAATAAGTAGCAATAGCAAGTACTCATAGTAGAGTTTCTACTTACTCATAAAAAAACACAATAAGTAGCAAACTAGGGAAGGTCTCCTTTCTCAGTCTCTCACTTTTTGTTTCATCTTCTTTTGGAAAAGTCCAAAAATAGCGTGAGAGTTTTGTCTCTTGGCACAATCAAATCCTAATATTTATAATCTATCACATAACACTTTATTTATGCGTTAATTAAAAACCATTACAAAATGTTTGGATTATTATAACATAAAGTTAAAAATGGCATGATTAATAAGTTCAAATTTAATTTATCTCAAAAAGCAAGGTTCCTTCTTCTTTTTTTCTTTTTTTTCCTTTCTTTTTATAGAATTTCCTCTTCTTCTTCTTCTTCTTCTTCTTCTTCTTCTTCTTCTTCTTCTTCTTTTTTTTTTTTTTTCCTTGCTAAGTTTCATATCCAAAACCAAATCCAACCAGACCTTTGTTAATCTATCTTAATTAAGGCATGCCACTGAAAAAAGCAAGATGTCTACTCATCACTAATTCGCTATACTAAAAATATACTGATGGTAAAGAAAAGTAAAAGCACCAATGATTTAATATTTGACTGTTTTGTTTATTTTATTTTTATTCTTTAAAAGTCAGTATATTAAGGGTATTCTAGAATGTAATTGTAAATATCATCCAAAGGATTGAATCCGTATGACAATAGTGCTGGAACATGAGCAAAAGTCCGAAGATGAAGTTCATCAAATTAGACATGGATAATCAAGCAATCTAAAGGTCTCGTCAATATACCAAACCAAAAATAAATTAAAAGAATAAGAAGCTAATTAATGTCCCATTTTTTGATGGGTTGTTGTAAGTCTTGTAATGAGAACAACCTTCACTTTCTACGAGTTTGAACTCCTTTTGGATTTGGCTTTGCTTTTAACTTCAGACTCCTGGATCGAAAAAAGAAAGTTGCACTTTTCACCAGGGTGTTCCGAAGGATAGAAACAATTTAGTAAACAAACCATATACAGTTTTTTTTTTTTTTTTTTTGGCTAAACCAAACCATATACAATTATACATCCTAAAACATATACAGATGACTAACTTGTGGAAGATGCAGGAAAATGTTGGTCATCGCAATTGCTAGATTGTGATTTTCTGCACCCTTATTCCAGTCATAGCACGCCTTCAGAAAAAATAACAATGATGAAAAAAATTCGGTGCCAACTTAAATATGAAAAATATAAAAGGACAAAAACTATTGTTTCAAGCCAATTTACAATAATATATGCTTTTGGTGGACAGGTTTCAGGCCAAGAGTGTCCATTATTAAGTTGACATTGTTAGATTCTTAGACTTTAGGAACTAATGTATTAGAACTTCAATTCGTATATGTTGGCAAACTATAATCAAAACATTTAGTCTAGGTTTAGATGTGCTCAAAGTTTGGTTTGATGTAAGTTTTGTATCAAGTAATTGCAGGAAATTACTATTCAGTTTCTACAAGGTTTGATCGATCGAAAATTAAACTCGATCAATCGAAAATCGTGGATAAGCAATTTTCTGCAAAATTCTCAAACTAGCCCAAGCCTATATGACGTGTAGGGTTAAGTGTTTCACTCCAAATATAAAAGGAAAAACTCTAACTACGTTTTATAAGTCTTTGTTGAGTTATATGTTGAATCTTTTGTGAAATCTGAGAGGTGTTACCTTCAAACACACACATAGAGCTATCAAGATCAAGATTCGCATCAAGAACTTGATGATTGTTTCAGTTGCTGCATAAAGAACTTTCAAGAATATCTGAAACCTTTGAGAGGTGTCTCAAAGTCACAAGTAGGAGAACTTGTGGTTGCTGTAGATCAAGGAAAGAAGTAATTCGTGGACTCAAAGCTGTCACGTGATCGTGGTAGTAAGTTTTTTACACGAGGTAGCAATAAGATATTAGTGGTCTAAGTCTTATTGTACAAACTTCAGTTCTTTCATAGTGGATATGTTTTTACTTTGAGAATAGTTAGGTTAAATCCTCCCCAGGTTTTTTACCGGTTTGGTTTTCCTGGATCATCAAATCTGTGTTCTTTACTTTCCGTGTTATATTTGTTTTACACATATTTGTTTAACCTAGATTTAATTAACAAACTTGTTAATCAACTTGGCTTATTATTAGGTTAACATATTGTGTTAAGGGGTCTAAAAACTAATAGACATAACTATAATATCTACGAAAGTTTGGTGCCCAAATATTGATCCTATAAGCCAGATCTCATTCAGTCACATTTCTTCCATATCACAAAGGTTATCCCGGGACTTGAAAGGTTTCTCAAACATATCACACTAAACACTATCTGATTAGACCACTCCAAGAAAATGATTTCATATTCTAACAGCCATTATTTTATTCACCATCCTCTTAGAAAACATATCCAGTTTCAGAGAAAGTGAGAACACGAGAGAGGGCTGTATAGCCAAGACGTGGTTTACTAGAAATTTTAATCCAGCATGTTAACTAAGCAGAAGATGTTAAATAGTTCGGTTGGTATATATGGATTGGCTAAATGTGCATATTATGTGCAATGTGTTTACAATGCACCAAACATAGTCACCAACATGAACTGCATAAATCAATGAATATAATTATTCTTATTTCCAAAACAGAGTATTTGATTAGCTTCAAAGATACCTACAACATGATAGTGGAAGCCCTACTTATACATCGTTTAAATATTGGATATTTCCTTTTGCATATTTGTATGTGAAGGTCTCTGTGTGTGAGAGAGAGAGAGAGAGAAAGAGAACTTCAAGAAATTCACGTGGTTGATTACAAGTGAGACATAAATGAGAAGGAAAAAGAGACTGAACTCAAGATTAAATCATTATTGATTGTAAGAAAAATGAAACCAGGTATACCGAGTACGCAAATATTAGGGGGTGTTTGATACATGTGTTTAAATAACAATTTTCAATGTTTAAACACTAAAACACGTATTTTTACAATACTTTTTAACCCACACATATTTCTATAATACTTAAACAACAATACTAAAAATCTCTAACCAAATGATCTTGAACCATCATTGTTGAAAGTACTGCAGTGTATGGGTTGAGTGCAAATTCCCATGGCGTGAAGAAAAAAGTAGTGTTACATAGAAATAATTCAGTTAGAAAAGTCCGTAGCCATGGTTACTATAGAAAATAGAATGTTGTATGTTAGAATCCCCTTTTCTTCGGCCTTATATTATACAATAGATTCAGGATAATATTATAGGTCAGCAAGACTTGTGTGCGCGCGAAAAACAGATACATTTTTCGTTTGAAACACTCATTGACAAAAGCATTTATAATCAGTTTAGAATTACGAAGATAAAACCCTGACTGAATTGAAATGCAGGAATACCATGAAAAATGGTTCAAATGTGAATTGAGCTAAAAACTATATATGTATTCTCAGGAGATACCTTGAGTCTCTGTTTACTGTCTTTGTCCCAGAAATTAAGACCACCATCAGACCCTGCAGTTGTGAAAGTGTGATGCACCTGAAACAGAAGGTTGCCAGATAAGAACTTAAGCAGGAAGCAGATCAACATAGAGAAAGCACCAAACCGTTCGATGGCAAAGATATAAGTTATCAGTAAAAGTACAACTACGAGCTATCAAAAAAATAATTTAAAAAGAGATCAAATGGAAATACAGAATCTTACAGGATGAAAGTTTAGAGAGTTGACAGAGTATATGTCATTGCCATCTCTATGGCATTTGAAAGTGAAGGTTTGACTTGGCTGTGAATCATAAAGGTGGTGTACACCAACTCTTCCCTCTATTGAGCCAACCTAGACACAAAACAACATCAGATTTAATTATCTTGACAGTCCATTATGGTCCAAATCAGAATAATACTGGGAAAATCTAATCAAAACGGTTGACCAATACTAATAAATGTGGTAAAAAATGTGAAGTGCAACAAGACATTAAATTTAGAAATATGATACCAGTAAGCACATTTGCACATATTTGTAACACACAAAATAAAAATTTGACAACAGAGTGCAAGAGAATAAATAACACATTTTTGTGAAGATGGAAAGATGACACAGCCAAACTTGGCCAAAGGGGGCATTTTGAAATCTGGGATAGGGAACTAGCAAAGATCATACCTATGAGCACTAGAAACTTAACTAGGAAATTGAATCATTTAATGAGTGATTTAGATTATAATAATTTTTAAAGGTTACCATAGGTGCATAAAATTAAAGTACTTCGAATTCTTAGAATGAACTACTTTTGCCGGAAAGTAGATCTTTAATTTAACATTAACTTTTCAGGAAGTATCATCCAATTATTTACTTATTAAAAAACATTAACTTCTCGAGAAAATAGCTAATAAGTTTATATCCAACAAGTGGGTTCCAATTAGCTCAACCGGTAAAGTCTCTAATGGTTGAATAAGAGATCTAGAGTTCAATCTCCGCCTATACCAAAAACTGACTGGTGTATTGGTCTGATAATAAGGGGGTGTTTGGATTTCATGTTTCCATAACTCATAACTCTATTTCCATCACCCATAACTCAAAAATGGTGGGACCCATGACTGAGAGGCTTGTTTGGATTTTGTTTTCAGTTATTGTTTTCATTACTCAATTATCTGATTTTTGAGTTATGAGTTATGGAAACTAAAAACACATTTTAGGTGTTTTCAGTTTTCATAACTCTGTTGACCTTTTTTTTTTTTTCTCACTGGGTTCAATGAGGTGGTCTTCTTCTTCTTCTTCTTTTTTTTTTTTTTCCTTTCACACGGGTCTTCTTCTTCTTCCATTTTTCTTTTCCCTTTCACGTTGCTAGTATGGTCTTCTTCATCTTCCCTTTTTTTTTCCTTCTTCTTTTCTTTCCTTTTCACATTGGGTTTCTAGGTTTGGTTGCATTCTTTTTTCTTTTTTCTTTTTTTTCCATTCCTTTTCACTGGGTTTTTGGGTTCTCTTCTCCTTTTTCTTTTTCTTTTGCTTCTTTGTCTTTCTTTCTTTCTTCACTTCTCACGATCTTTTCTCTTCTTCACTTCTCACGATCTTTTCTCTAACACACAAACACAAACCCACAAACATGCACATCCACACACAAAAAAAAAAAAACAGCCGATTTCAAAAAAAACCCACCCCATCGCGCCGCCGTTCACGTCAGAGAGATGGGTGTTGTTCACCGATGACGGTCCTGACGAGGCAAGGGAGTTTCTGAAATTTTTATGGGTTCGGGTTTGTGTTTTGGGAGAGATGGGTGTTGTTGCTGCTATTATTGTTGTTGTTGCTATTGTTGTTGTTACTGTTTTTGTTTTATGGTTGAAGCTAATTTTGTTAACAAAAGGGTCCGACCACTTTACAGGAATGGGTCCCACAAAAAAGTAAAAAAATTGAGTGATGAGAAGGTGAGTGAAGTGTGCCAAACGAGTGGGTATAGAAAATTGGGGAATTTTAAGTGATGAGTGATGAGTGACGAAAATTGAGTGAGGAGTGATGAGTGATGAGTGATGAAAAAAAAAATCCAAACAGGGCCTAAAAGAGCAATTATCAGGAGTGGATGTCATAGGTTGAAACTCTCTCAAAAAAAAAAAAAATTTATATCCAACAAGCATTTTACTCCGTAAACTCTAAATTAACATGGTTCTCATTTTATAACTAGGTAGCTTGAAGAGATCATCAATGTCAAGTTTCCAAGCTAAATCTTCAAATTGTTAAGTTGCATATGTAGGAAATTCAAGCCTCCAAGGTTACCAAGGAACTATCCAGCATGTCGTGATCAAGCACATGGTGAAGACAACACCAACATACTTTTCATGCTTTGCCTTGATAGATTGATTCTCATTTTTTTCCTTTTATTTCTTTCAGCTTCTTAAAGCTGTTTTTTACTTCTTCTCTGCCCCTTTGTTTCACTTGCTTTTCTTTCTCTTGGCGGCTTTTACGTTTCTAAGTTCTGACTTCTTCTCTCTTTATCCCTTTAGTTTCATTTCATTTGCTTCCTTTCTTTGGATTGCTTTTAGCTTTTAGGTTTGTGATGGACAGTTAGGCATGTGTGTCTTGGGATTCCAATTTAAGAATTTACTTTTCAATTTTTTTTTTCTTTTTTTGGGTTAAACTTTTAGCTTTTCAGTGCTATAACTAAGTCCCTTAGAGCACTCACAGCAGTGAAGCTAAACTTACTTTTTTTAACTTCATTGCTACAGTGCACATCTATCTATAGATGTGCACTGTAGCTGAGAGCTAAAAATAATAATAATTTTTTATTCCTCCAGCCGGGTTAAAATATTATTTTTTTCCTTTCCTTTTTTTTTCTTTTTCTTTTCTTCTTAGAACTCTCACAATCTCTCAACTCTCTCTCTCAACTTTCAGACCTCTAACGCCGCTGACACACGCCGCCACGGACCTAACTCCGACCACGGCAACCCCCACCACCACATCAGTCACAAATCCAATCACACCCACACTCATCAAACCCACCACCACCAATATCAATCACCACCTCCACTACCACGGAAATCCCCACCACCACCACCACATTAGTCACAAACCCAACCACACCCACACTCATCAAACTCACCACTACCAGGGGAAAAAAAAAATAAAAAATAAAAAAAAGCAAACATCGGCAAAACCCACAGCCAAAATGGTTTCTTCTGCAATTTTTTCCTTTGAACCAAAAAAAAAAAAAAAAAAAAAACCATGAACCAGAGGTTGATAGAGGCGTGGTGGTGAACCTAGTGGCGTTGCTTTAGTTGGGCTAAGTGGAACTGAAGCTTGGTTGGACAGAGAAATAAAGAGAGAATAGTTGAAAAATGGAAAAGGAAATGAGGAGAAAAAGTAACAAAAAGATAAAACAATAAAAAATAAGAAATGGTTGAAAGTTAAAAGGTGTGGCTGAGGGTGGATGAGATAAAAGGAGTACGTGTGTGGAGGAAAAAAAAAAAAAAAAAAAAAGGAGAAGAAAGAAACGTGTATTTGGATGAAAAAATAAGATAATGGGAAAAATAAGATAAAGGATAATAAGAAATTAAAATTAAGAAATGTTACCATAATATTTTTGCAATAAATTTTAAGTAGTAGGTTATTACTATCTAATATTGATGAGAAAAAAAATAATTTTTTTGATGGTGGCAGTGGTGGTAGTGACAGTGGTGGTGGTAACGGCTGTGATTGTTGTTTGTTGTAGAGAATATATTATTCTATCATGTGGCGGTGGCAGCGAAGGAGGCAGAAGAGTCGGCAGTGGAAGAGTCGGTAGCGGCGGCAGTGGCATTGGCAACGGAAGAGTCAGTGGCAATGGCAGTGGCAATGGTAGTGGCGGTGGTAGTGGCGGTGGTAGCAATTGCGGTGGCGGTGGAAGAGTCGATGGCGGCGGCGGTAGTGGTGGTGATAGTGGCAGCGGTAGCGGTTGCGGTTGCGGGTGGTTGTGATTGTTGTTTATTGTAGTGGATATATTATTTTATTATAGTGGATATATTATTTTATTGTGATGTTTATATTATTTTATTGTGTTAAAAGCTAAAATAGATCCACTACTGCAACATGTGAGTAGGTAAAATAGATAAAGTAACTTTTTGTGATGCTAAATAGCTATATTTTTAGCTCCACTACTTTGGATGCTCTTACCTTTAATATTTTTGGTGGGGTGTTCAACTATCAATTCTAAAATGAGTTTTTAGCTCTTCGGACCATGGGAACTGGGAAGAGTTGGGCTTGGCATTAATATTATGTAAATGGGCTTGACTAGAAGGTGGGGCTCAAGGCTCAAGACTTATGTAAATGGGCTTGACATTGAGGTTCAAGGTTTTGGGCTTATAACGTTTATTAATATTATGTAAATGGGCTTGACATTGATAAATTATTAGATATTAACTAAAATATAGATTTATAGTTTTAATTGGAATATTTTAGTTAACTTTTTTTATTTGTACCAAATTAATATATTTATTTATATTTAAAATAATTATTAAATTAATTATGACGTCATCATAGTTCGACCCCGGTTCAACTTCGGTTCGACCTCAAAAATCTTGAACCTCTTCCCTTTACGGTTCAATGAACGGTCCGGGTCTAAAAACCTTGATTACAACTCGATGATTAGTACATGGCTTTGAGGGGCTCTTTGGTTTGGGCTCTACCCTAGACATGGCTTCGAGAGTATGCTACAAGCAATAAGCACAAAGACTAAGAAAGGAATCACTACTTGGTTTTCGATCCAAACCCTATATGCAAAGGTCAAACTGGCCCAAGCTAAGTGTTGATGGTACCTTCTTGAAAAGGTGTCAGGCGCCTATTATTACCGAACTATAGTTGGCCTTCACTCGTATTACTGGATTATCCTTAAATGAACATTACTAAGTAGGTTTCACTAATCATACACTTGCACCCTAATCGTAAAATCTAAACTAGTAAGGTAAATCATAAAATTAAAACAAAGAATAAGAAAAAACAAAGTAAAATCTTCCAAAAATAATAGCTAACTAATCAAGTTTCGAAATTTAAACCTAATTGACTATCACCTTGTATGGAAAAGTCTTTGACCTTCAATACATTTAATACTTTTTTTTTTAATTATAGAGTTTCTGATTTTCATTTCTAATTAATCTACTATAAAATTAAGCTCCTAGTTAATTTAACCTAAAATCAAGGAAATTCTACTCTAATCTAAAAGGAAAATTGTATTTATTTTTTGTATTTTAAGTTTTATGACATTAAATTTTTTATAAAAAAATTCAAAAACATACAAAATTTAAAATATATATATACAAATTTGCAAATATGGCACGAATTTAAAGGCAAAGTAGGGTTTTTCTATAAGGTGGCGTAAGCTACATATGGTTGGTGTACTCCACTGAGCTTTGAGCAAAACCCTAAAAAAATAATTAATACAAGAACAACCAAGAAGAAAACTAGGAAGTGGTTCGGATCATACCAGCTTACACTGGTGTTAAAGTGGCATACGCCCACCATATGCTTTAGGAAGAAAGCCTAAACTTACATAATTCAAAAAAATCAAACAAACAAGCATGTGACTGACCTGTTATCATCAAAATACACAAAAACACAAAATAGAGCATGTTAAATATAAAGAAGAAAGAACTATACGGTGCAGAATATGTATCATTGAGAAGATTCATGCTTCTTTCCATCTACAACCGAAGTAACTTTTATGATCTGCACCTTTGGTTAAATCAACTACCATAATTGTGTGTATTAATAGGAATAAAAATGTGTGAATGTATCTAGCATAAATCGAATCAAAAGATCATTAACTTCAAAACAATAATAATAGGAATGGAGCTGATAGGTGGATCGTGATAGTTGGAGCTCAAGAATGATAGACTAGTTTTCTAATGATGAATAACCAGGAAACATAGCCAAACTTTCAAAGGTTCGACCCTACCACTTCATTGAAGAGAGAGAACTAAGTTTGAGATGAAACCAACAGAGTTTTGGTATGGAATTTGGGGATGTCCTGAGATTTGAAAATGTGAGATGTCACTACAAAAAAAGAGGACTATAGCCGCATTTGAAAAACGCAACTATAGCCTATAAAAAACGCAGCTATAGGCTATAGCTGCGTTTTTATAGCCGCGTTTGCAAACACGGCTTATGCGGCGAGGCTATAGCCATCTGCAGGGACCTAGAGCTGCATTTCTAAAAACGTAGCTCTAGACTGTTCTATAGCCGTGTTTATTTTGCCCTATGGCCGCGTTTTTCCACACCCATAGGTTCGGGACCTATAGTTGCATTTGCATTTAGGGTGGGTTTGGTTCAGCTTTTTGTAAAAGTGTATAATCAAAAAGTGGAGTTTTCAAAAAGTGCATAATGAAAAAGTACATTTTCAAAAAACTAAGTGTTTGGTAAAAACTGTTAAAAAATGCTTTTTTTTGAAGTTGAGTGTTTGGTTAGCACTTATAAAAGTGGCAGTTTGAGGAATAAATTACCAAAAAAGACAATGTATATACATAGGAGTTTATTTCATACTTTTTTTTTTTTTTTGGTTGTGAGTTTGTTTCATACTTAAATCAACTACTTCATCATACTTAAATCAATTTTTCTCTTTCTAAAAAAATTATTTTTTTCTCACCAATATTAGCTAATAATAACCTACCACTTAAGATTTATTGTGAAAGTATTGTGAAAATATTGTGATAAAAATTGATACTGATTTTAATTTTAACATACTATTAAAATTATTTTTTTCTCTTTCTAAGAAAATTATTTTTTTCTCACCAATATTAGCTAATAATAATCTACCCCTTAAAATTTATTGTGAAAGAATTGTGAAAATATTGTGATAACATTTCCTTCTTCTTTTTTCCTTTTTTTTCCCCCTCTTTTTTTATCCTCCACACACGGAACTTCTTTCCATTTTTTTCCCTCTTTTTTTCTCCTCCACACACGTACCCTTACTCTTTTCTTTTTTATCCTTCTTTCCTCCTTTTTTTTCCCCTACCATTCCTCCAAACTCCAGAACGTTCCAGAGCTCTCCTTCCTCTCTTCTTTTTTTCTTTTTTTTCTTTTTTCTTTTTTTTTTCCTTTCTCCCTTTTCTCTTAGCACTTCGTCTGTTGGTTCTTGGCGGTGTTGTTGAAGCAAGATTGTGGGAGAGAGGCCCATTGCTGGGCAAAGGAGCATTTGGGTCTGTGTTTCTGGCCAAACCCACATCCAAGTTTCGCTCTTTTCCTTCGTTGATGGCAGTGAAGTCAGCAGAGATTTCTGTTTCTGCTACAATTCAGAAGGAGAAATAGGTTTTTGACAATGTTCAGGGCTACCCTTTTGTCATTCACTGCTTTGGTGAAGACTCCACGGTTGAAGATAACGGTGACATGGTTTATAACTTGTTGCTTGAGTACGCTTCTGGTGGAAGCTTGAGAGATTTGATTCACAATTCTGGTGGGTGTGGTTTTCCTGAAAGTGATGTCAAACGTTCCAGAGTCGATGTTGTTGATGCATTCACCTTCAATTTCATCTTGTAATTCTATCATTTTGCTATATTTTGATGTTTTTTTGTTTTGCATTTTAAGGAATCCTAATTTGCAAGGGATTGATTTTTTTTTTTTTTTTCCTTAACTGATTGGGGAATTTGTTATAGATTTTTTTGTGTTTGGATTTGGAAATTTGTTGGGAGAGCAGAGAGATGAGATGAGATGAGAGGAATGAGCTCGGACAGGCATGAGAACTGAGGAATTTTTATCAAGGGTAATTTGGTAATTGAAGGAAGAGCCCAACGGATACTACAAAACGCGCATTGGACTTTTTGTTTATGGACTTCCAGAGCTCCATAAGTTTTGCGCGTTCTCAGCTCATTATCAACCTTGGCCCAAAACGCAACTTTTTCCAAAAAGTTGCATTTTAGGTTGAACCAAACGCACTTTCAAGTGGAGCTTTCTTCAAAACGTGCGTTTCAGCTCCTAAAAGTTGAAACAAACGGGCACTTATAGGGTCTATGGGGTTGGTGAATGTTCTGGCCAGCAGGAAGATGACCAGAATCAATCATCAAATGAAAATTTAGTGATTTTAAGGTTCTTGTCTCTAAGAGCATTAGTACCTACACTGCCATATGCCATATGTTGGTATATTTTACCATCAAAACATAAAAAACATGCTATATCCGGGCTTCTAATTGTAAATTTTTTTACAATACTGCTACAGTACCATCTTATATGTAAGATGGTAATGTAGCAGGCTTCTATAAGATGGTAATATAGCAGGCTTCTATATATTTTTTACTAATTTTTTCTCCCTCCTTCATTAGCTGTCTCCCACTTTGTCTCTCCGTCTCCCACATCTCTCTCTCTCTCATTTCTCTGCATCTTCCACGTCTATCTCTCTCTCATTTCTCTGGTTCTCTCTCTGTAGCAATGTAGCCTTAGTCCTCACTCGTGTGTTTGAGATCAGTGTGGTGGCGAGGCGGCTAGCGCAGTTGAGATCGCCGTGGTGGCATGAAGGTCAGCACGGTGGAGATCGGCGTGGAGATCGGCATAGAGACCGACATTTGGTGGGTTTGGTGGTGGTGGCATGGTGGCCAGTTTCTTGTGGTTGTTGTGGAAGTTTCTTGGTGGTTCTTGTTGTGGGTGTCCATATGGATATGGGGTGATGGGTTTTGATTTGGGTTTGATTCTGTCCTTTGATTCTCACCGTGGTTGTGACTAGTGTTTGGTGGGTTTTTTAGTGGTGGTTTTGTGGGTTTTATAGGTGGAGGTGGTGGTGGATTTTATGGGTTTTGTTCCCAGTGGTAAGGTGGGTTTTTTTCACGGTGGTGATGGTCGGTTTCTTGTGGTAAAGGTGGTGGTGATGGTGATGGGTTTTTTTGTGGTGGTGGTGGTGGGTTTCTTGTGGCAAATGTGGTGGTGATGGGTGGTTAAAATAGATAGTAACGAAAAGATAATCTGAGTGATGGGGGGAAATGAGAGAGGGAGACAGAGAGAGATTGGATTATATTATTTTATTGGGTAGTATATATTATATTAATGAGTTGAATAGGAAAATAAAATTTGGGATGTTGGTTGTGTTGTAAAATTGTATGGTATAAATAGATAAGTAGCTTTTGAGATGGTAAAATGAAATTTTTTGAAGAAACCAGATGTGAATGCTCAGTAGCATATGCTACTTTCACTTGATTGATTGTATTATTGTTTCCATGTGTACTAATAAATGTGTGCCATATGTCCAAATTTTTTTAAAATAAAATAGTTCAATCCAAGTCAGATACCACATCAGCAATCCTTTATACCACGTAGAATATAAACTAATGGACATATACAAATTGACGTAAAGTAAAACGTTTTGCAAAATTTATAGATGAAAAACAAACTTTTTAAATTTTTACCTTAAAAATATTTATGATGATACTATAGTTGGACATTAAATTTAAACCTTAAATGTCTATTTTGAAAACACTAGAAAGCCAATTAAGCTACAAAGCTCCTACTATATTAAAAATCTAACAGTAAAGAATAATGAAACAGTAATGATCCTATTTGGTTCCCTCATATCTAATAACTCATATATCATTTCTCATAACTCATATCTAATTCCCTATTTCCTTCTAACTCATTCTCACCGTGTACGGCACCCCAAATCCCCTTGGTTTTCTTTCTAGAAAAAAATAAATAAATAATACTTTAGCTCACGTTGTGGTATCCACTAGTCAAAACATCTCCTTTCCCCTTCTCTTCAACACCTGTAGGAGTCAAACTGTCATTTTTCTCTCCCCACAGAAACCAAACTCATAGGAACCGAAGGAGCCAAACCCAACCCAAACACTCACTTGACTCTTTTTCCCCAAACCCACAAATCGACGGTTGTTTCTCTCTCCCCTACAGTGTGTATTTTCTCCTTTCGATACTCTCGCTCTCTCTCCTTCCTTAAAGGTTTGGTAGGATTTTATTTTTTGGGCTTTGGGTCGGTTGAGTTCAAACAGAGGGCCAAAGAGTCATTGGGGGCAACTAGTGCTTTCCAACTTGAGTAAGACAAATCACCCTAGTAGGTCCCATTTTTGTATGTTTTATTAATCATTGGGAGCACCTAGTGCTTTCTAACTTGAGTAAGACAAGTCGCCCTAGTAGATCCCATTTTTATATGTTTTATTAATGTTTTGCCACTAAACTTATTTTTTCTCATAACTCATTCTCACTTTTTGAATGATTAGTTATGAGGCTGAAAAAAAAAATAAAAAATAATAATAATAATAACACATGGCACGCTCATGAAAAGCAAGATATGAATGATAGAAACCAAATGATCTAGCCTAAACCAAACATAGCTTTATTATTTAGCTATTTTGCTATGTGTTTTAGGTTGTATTGAGTACGACGTAAAATATTTTTCAACTGTAAACCAATTTTTGCTATAAGTGCCTTTATTTTATAGTTAACAGGAAAATAATTTCCAGTTGACCAACATTTTTCATTGCCCAAACACCCATAAATACAGAAAATTTGTTCCGAAAATCAGTTTCCTTCAAACCAAGCAAGCCTTCTTCCTTAAAAGGCTGTATGCGAAGGGATCTAGAATTTATGGGCAAATATTATCCAAAGTATTGAATCCGTACGAACTCTAAAGGAACAAAAAGCTGAAGATAAAGGGAATCAAGTTAGACTCTGATAATCAAACAATCAACTCACACAGATATCTTGAACGGGAAGAAGATTCTGCATAACCGGACTAACATTTAAATGCCATTTAGAAACATAGAAATTTGCACACAACCAGCTGTGAGAAAGCTCAGAAGCTTGTTAGGCATGGAACAAAAAACCAAATGTAAAATCTTCATATCCCTTCATGTCATGATACGGGAAAGGACAAACAACCCCCAGAGGAACCTCATTTCTAAGTTTCTAACCTATGTATCCACACAGAAAATTAACTCAACAGTAATTGGTAAAGGGAAGGAGGAAAAAAAAAAAGTCTCATTGATATACCAAGCCGAAAAAAAATTAATAATTTATAAAAAAAAAATAATAATAAAAAAAATAAAAAGCTAATGTCCAATTTTTTGACGCGCTGTTGTAAGTCTTGTAACGAGCACAACCTTCACTTTCTAGTTTGAACTCCTCGTGGCTTGCTTTTAACCTCAGACTCCTGGATCCAAAAAAAAAAAAAAAAAAGTAGCACTTTTCACCAGGATGTTCCGAAGGATAGACAAGCAGTTTATAAAACAAATTATATACACTTTAAAACATACAGAATTACAGATGAATATACCTGTGGCAGATGCAGGAAAATGTTGGTCTTCGCTGTTGCTGGATTGTGATTTTCTGCACCCTTACTCCAGTCATAGCACACCTTCAGATAAATTAATAATGATAAAGAAATTCAGTTCCAACTTCCAACTTAAATAAAACAATAAAAGGAACAAAAACTATTGTATTCCCTTAGCCAATTTACAATAATATGTGCTTTTGGCAAACAGGTTTCAGGCCAAAAGTGTCCATTATTCAGTTGAAAGAACTATAATAATCTCCATGAAAGTTTGGAGCCCAGATATTGACCCTATCAGCTAGATCTGATTCAACCAGATCTCTTCCATACCACAAACGTTATCCCAGGACTTGAAAGGGTTCTCAAACATATTAATCTAAATGCTAGCTGAATAGACCACTCCAAGCAACTCATATTCTAAAAGCCATTATTTTATTTACCATCCTCTCAGAAAACATATCCAGTTTAAGAGAGAGGGCGGTATAGCCAAAACATGGTATACTTGAAATTTTAGTCAAGAATTAACTAAAAAACAAAGAGTTGACATCGGTTGGTATGGATTGGAAAAATGTGCATATTACGTGCAATGTGATTACAATGCACCAAATATATTCATCAAGATGAGCTGCGTGATTCAATGAATATAATTATTATTATTATTATTATAAAAAAATTAATATAGTTATTGTTAAATTGCTAATTGTCCCAAAAGTTTAAGTTATTGGAATATAGTAAATTTAATCATTTACCCACACAACTCTAACACTCCCTCTCACGTGTGAGCCGAAATTATCTTTTAATAAGTGAGGCCCAACATATAGGAATTTAAATGGGAGGTAGAGTAGAGAAGACAGGATCAAACTCAAGATGTTATGCTTTGCTTTGATATCATGTTAAATTACCTATAGTTCTAAAAACTTAAGCTATTGAGATATAGTAAATTTAAATTATTTAATCATTTAACTATATACTTCTAATACTCCCCCCTTAAGTGTAAGGCGAAACTACATTTTAATAGGTGAGGCCCAACACGTGAGAATTTAAATGAGAGGTAGAGAGAAGACAGGGATCGAACTCAAGACCTCTCGCTCTGATACTATATTAAATTACCGACTGTCCCAAAAGCTTAAACTATTAGAAAATGGTAAATTTAGGGTGTGTTTGTTTTCGGTGAAAATCATTTCCGGAAATGCTTTTCCGGAAATGAGGCTGTTTGGTTGGTCCGGAAAATTCTATTTTCCGGAAATTGAAATCCTTTGACCGAAAAAAAATGCCTTTGACCACGGAAATCAATTTCCACTTCCATTTTCACTTCAAAGTATTTCCGGAAAAAGAGAGAGAGAGAGAGAGAACGCGCACGCGCGAGAGGAGAAGACCGAGCTCCAGTCAGTCCGACAATCGCCGGCGTACTCCGAGCTCCAGTCCGCGCCGATCTCGCGAGCTCCAGTCCGACGACCGCGATCGACGCTTCGCGAGATCGCGCCGTCGATCGCGATCTCGCGAAGCGTCGATCGCGATCTCGCCTTCGCAAGATCACACCGAATCGAGATCGCGATCGATGGCGCGATCTCGCGTTCGATCTCGCCTTCGCGAGATCGCACCGGATCGAGATCGCGATCGACGGCGCGATCTCGCGACGCGAGATCGCGACTTTGATCGCGATCTCGCCTTCACGAGATCGCGATCTCGGATCGCGATCGTTGATGATTTTTTTCTGGGTTATGGCTTGTGTTTTTCTGGATTTGTGTTTTCCTTCTTCTTTTCCAAACACCAGAAAATATTTTCCGAAAAATTTTTTGAAATGCAACCAAACACATGGAAACATTTTCCTTTTCCGGAAAACGTTTTACAGCAACCAAACACAGCCTTAAGCATTTACCCACACAATTCTAACCGTTATTATTATTATTATTTCCAAACCAGAATCTTTCATTAATTTCAAAGATACCTACAACATGATAACGGAAGCCCAACTTATACATCTTGTAAATATTGGATATACCCTTTTATCATATTTGTATGGAACAAAATTTGGCTCCAAACATGTTTTGAGCTCTCTTTTCCAACTCATTACATGGCGATTTATAATAATATTCATGTATATTATTTAAACAAGTCACGTGACTCATTAACAACGTCACGTGACTAAAATTACACATGGTCCTGGTCTCTTCAATTGCCACATAGTAGGTTGGAAAAATATAGATCCAAACATGTTTGAGCCAAACTTTTTCCATTTGTATGTGAATGTTTCCAAAACAGAATGCTTCAAAGATATCTACAACATGATAATGGCAATGCTACTTATACATCCTGTAAATATTGGATAACCCCTTTTACACATTTCTAAGAAAAGGTCTATGTGTGTGCGCGCATGTGCATGTGCATGTGCATGCACGCACACGCATGCGCGCGCGCGAGAGAGAGAGAGAGAGAGAGAGAGAGAGAACTTCATGAAATTCACACATTATGTTGATAACGGGTGACACTTAATGAAAGAGGGAGAGAGCGAATGTCTAGAAACTGAATCATTATTGATTATAAGAAAAATGAGACGAGGCATACCGCGTACGCAAATATTGAACCATCATTGTTGAAAGTACTGCAGGGTATGGGTTGACTGCACCTTGCCATGGCCTGAAAAAAAAATTGTGTTGCAAAGATATACTTTAGCTATTTAAGTCCACAGACATGGCCTGGAAAAAAAAAGTTGTATTGGATTCCTTTTTCTTTGGCCTGATATTGTACATTAGATTCAGGATAATATTATATAGGTCAGCAAAAAATGTTTGTGTGATTTTGTGTGCACAACAAACAGACATTTTGCTTGTGAAACAATCATTGGCAAAAGCATCTGTATTCAGTTTAGAATTAAGAAGATAAAACATTAACTTCATTGAAATGCAGTAAAACCATAAAAAAGGTTCAAATTTGAATTGAGCTTATCTGTAGATACCTTGAGTCTCTGTTTACTGTCTTTGTCCCAGAAATTAAAAGCACCATCAGACCCTGAAGTTGCAAAAGTGTGATGCACCTGAAACAGAGGGTTGGCATATAAGAATTTAAGCAGGCAGCAGATCAACATAGAGATAGCACCAAACAGACATATATTTCCACTAAACTTGAGGAAATAGAGCTACATCTAGTGAAGATTCAAGTTGTCAGTAAAAGTACAAGCTATCAAATAAATAATTTGCAAGGAGATCAAATGGAAATACAGAATCTTACAGGATGAAAGTTTAGAGAGTTAACAGAGTATATCTCATTTCCGTCTCTATGGCATTTGAAAGTAAAGTTTTTAGCATGCTGTGATTCATCAAGGTGGTGTACACCAACCCTTCCCTCTATCGAGCCAACCTAGACACAAAACAACACAGATTCAATTATCCTGAGAATCCAATATAGTCCAAACCAGAATAATACTGGGAAAATCTAATCAAAGCAGTTGACCAATACAAATAAATGTGGTAAAAAACTGAGAGGTGCAACAAGACATTAAATTAAGAAATATGATACCAGTAAGCACATTTGCACGTATTCAGAACACAAAAGAAAATTTTTTACAACAGAAAGCAAGAGATTAATAAGACATTTTTGTGAATGTGTAAAGATGACAAAGCCAAACTTGGCCAAATAAAGGGGCACTTTTGAAATCTGGGATACAGTACTAGCAAAAAGATCATGTCAACCAGAAAATTGAATCATTTAATGAGTGATTTAGATGTTATAACAATTTTCAAATGTTACCATAGGTGCATAAAATACTTTGAATGCTCAGAATGAACTACTTTTGACCAAAAGTAGATCTTTAATTTAACATTAACTTCTCAGGAAAATAGCTAATAGGTTTATATTGAGCAAGCATTTTCTACTACGTAAACTCTAAATTAATACCATTCTATTATTATTACTGGGTAGCTTGAAGGACCATCAATGTCAAGTTTCAAACCTAAATCATCATATTGTGTATTGTTAACAACTCTCAAAATCAGTCACTGTATTAATTATTGATCCAATAGTCTAAAAAAATTCTGCAGTACTGCCTTCTCCCAAATCTACTTTTCTTTTCTTCTGATAGTTATAGAGATCAAAATCCAATGTGTCCCAGTTTTTGGTGACCTGTCCACACCAATCACAACATCAGACCACACTTACTTTAATGATCCTCCTTGTCCGTGAAACCGCACTCTAAACACAATTCAGTTATGCACTCAGATAATCAGTCCACGCCTCAATTTCAGCTCTAGTTGCCCAAAACTCTGACAAAAGAATCCCAAAACCAAAACACTCATTTCCAGACACCTCAGTCTTTCCACCACACCCTCAGTATTAGTGCACTCAACCAATAAAAAGCCTAGAAGCATGAAACACCTCTTGGAGATATCTGGATTGGACAAGCAAACCACACCAAGACAATCTTTCTAGAAAAAATTGGAACAAAAATTGGTGAGTTGGACATTGGAATCAGTGGAGAGTTAAGGATCACAACGGTAGTCATGGGGGATTTGAGTGCATTGGGGTAATGGAGAGAGGAGTAGTTGAATAGGGTAGTGGTGAGGCTTGAAGGGACATGATATTAGTAGTGTTGGTAAAAAGCACAAGGCGCACTTAAGGGAAAAGGCCTCCTAGAGCCTAGGCTCAAGGCACAAAGCGCAAGCATGCGCCTTATAGAAGTGAAGCATACATTTTTTTAAATATAATGTAATAAATTTGAAAATAATTATTAATGGGCATACAAAAATAAAGTGATCAAATAAACATATAAATTGAAATATAACATTTTATATAATTCATACAACATTTTACATCATTCTCTTTATCACTTATTCACTCAATGAGTATTAGTCAATACTCCCTCCATCCCACTTTGTTTGTCCTGTTTGAAAAATCAAACTTTTTAAAGGAACATCATTTATTGTCTTGTCTACCTCTTAAAAATGTATAAGTTTCCAAAACTACCCTTAAATAAATTTATCAAAAAATTGAATTAGTAAATTAATAGGGGTATAATAGGAATATTAGTAAATTAATGACTTTTATTTTTAGAAACAGGACAATATTTTGGGACATACCAAAATGGAATAGAGGACAAACAAAGTGGGACAGAGGGAGTATAAGTCTAAGTGCATAGTTCATTATATGTTTAACATCAACTACTAAAATAACTAAACAATTAGTATCACAAATAAATTAGATCATTTTTTTAATGAATGAACATGAAGTTTCCAGACATACTGAATAAATAAATAAAAGTTTCCAGACATAGGAGTTTTGGTACCAAGTAGATTATTCAACAGAATATACGTAGAGGTGGAGGGGAGTGGGCTTAAGTGTATAGTAGTTTACCATAAATCACTGGTTTATTTCAATAGTATAGTAATCAGCTGGCTGCAAATCATTTTTGGTTCACTTTTTATAATAATAATAATAATAATAATAAATAAATAAATAAATAGTAATAAATAATGATAAATAAATAAATAAACATTTTAAAAAGTTCAAAAAAGCATGCTTTGAGTTTATTGATAAAGCTCCAAAAGGCAAGTTTTAGGTGCACTTCTTCAAATGTGCCCAACTTTAGAGGCGAAAAGCACTGGGACTTTGGCGTTTCATTTTTTTTTTAATATACGCAAAATGGAAATTAGAATATTGATGCCTAGGAACGAACTAGGGATGTTTCACACTTAAAAGTGTGCTTTTACCAACACTAGATATTAAATTGTGGTTCCAGTGTAGCTTCTAAACCACTGGAGCAGTTGGATTTGGTGGCAAAAGGGAATGGGGGAGAGAGAGAGGGAAGCATTTTCAATTTTAAAAAATAAAAAGAGAAATTTTCTTTGCTTTAGGGTAATTGAAATAAAAAAGAGCACATAACTTTAATTAGAAGAAACCACAAAAAGATAAACAAAAGGATGAATTAAGTACGTGGTCAAGTTGCATGTCCTGAGCTTTGTGGTATGGAGGGTGCACAAGGATTGGGATATAGGTTTTGATCCTAGTTTAAGGTTCTATGTTTTTCATCCCACCGGATGATGTTTGTTAAAAAAATTTCCTTGAAAAGCACCCTTATCCATTTGACAGGTCATGGCCTCAATTTTCATTTTTACCCTTTCTGATAATTTGATAATTGGGGGAGGGGGATTTGAACCTGAATGTCTCCATTGGTAACACCAGGAGATGCTAACTAGTAGAGCTACAACTCTTGGCAATTTTTATTTTCACCCTTCCATTATTAAATTTGCTAGAATTTCCATGATCTTAAACACATCTAAAGAATTCCAATTGAAAAGTCATCCAACTCAAAATTTCCATCTAAATGCTCTCAGTTTGTGGTTACTTTTTAGCTAGGACCTTGTACATGGCTGTGCGACCTCTTTAGCTAAAATAGACTGAAACTCAGTGGTATGGCCTCAGTTTGTGGTGGTTAATTTTGGTAAGGACTTTGTATGTGGTTCTGACACCTCTTCAGCTGAAAGTTTTACAACTCGTTGATATTGTGTAAGATTTTTTGTTGCTTGATTTGATATACAATTTCATAAATAATGGATTTCCATTTTCACTTCTAATTTTCAGGTCTTGTGATGCTACATCTTTAAATCCTCATTCCAAGATATTCTGTCAGCTGATCTGACAAGTTTCAGGAAGATAACCCTTTCGATGTTTGCAGCACTTCATAGAGACACTAAATATAAGATAAACCAGATGAAAAATTCTCTAAATGCTCAGATATTAATTTTGCACTAAAAAAAGACAAAACATGACACGTATCTATTTATAACTCTCGTATAGTTTGTAGCAAAATCTCTTTCACAACATGTAACATATTTAAGTCTCCAAGGTTACCAAGGGGCAGTCAAGCAACTAAAGCATGATCACAACATGTAGTATATTTAAGTCTCCATGGTTACCAAGGAACAGTTAAACAAGCCATGATCAAGCACACGGTGAAGACAGCACCAACACACTTTTCATGCAAGTGAACAATTAGAATAAAATCCACTACCTTGAGGGGAAAAACATACCCCTGGCACAGAAAGGTACCAGATCACAGACTGCATATGAGGAAGAAAAGATTGTGTATTCAATAGATTACAAGACAACATAGGCAATCCCAGAAAATTCTCCAGCTCCTACCCTAGATAAGACCCTTATTGAACCACAAACAATCAGCCTCAGTCCCCTAACCTATCAATGTCTAAATTCAAACTCCACTCAGAAAATATGCTCTATCAACTATTTGTGCATCTATATAGAGCATACTAAGAACAAAGTTTTCATTTTTCAACAAATACATTACACTGTGCATATTGGGAAAGTAGAGAACATCCAACAATACAGAATTATCAAAATAAGGGAGTAGAAGACTGAAATGTCAAAAGTCAACCATTAAGAAAAGGTAATAATAATAATAATAATAATAATAATAATAATAATAATCATAAATAGACAATTTAAACTTAATGTAATTACAAGCAGTTGCATACCAAGAAACCTTGCTGATCTGGAAAGGCAGCAACACATCTTGTCTGGTACTTTAGAGGTGAAGTGATTCTCTTGAACTCAGTCTGTTGGCATTTGGACCCATGATTAGACTTGAAAATTGAAAGCAAAATAAAGGGAACATAAGACAATGAGCACTCTCAATGACTCAAACACAATTTACATTTTAAATTTCACGGAATCTCAACCATTTGCTCATTATTATGTATGTTAGAATTGTGTGGTTAAATGATTAAATTTACCATATTCCAATAGTCTAAGCTTTTGAGACAATCGGTAATTTAACATGATATCAGAGCAAGAGGTCTTGAGATCGATCCCTGTCTCCTCCACTTTACCTCTCATTTAAAATCCCACGTGTTGGGCCTCACCTATTAAAAAGTAGTTAATTTACCATATCCCAATAACTTAAGCTCTTGGGACAAACGGTAATTTAACAATGTACATATATACTTTCTAATAACAATACAAGTAGAAAACAAGGATGTCTATAAATCCCATGAAGAGGCATTACAAGGCCATTGTAAAATTCAACTCCTTTTATACTGAGGCTCAAAGTTCTTCTTATGCTTATTGAAACAACAAGGAAGTTACTCAACTCGTATCACCATGATGCAAACCACAAAATACTATGTAGTTTAGTTTCTGGTATAAAGAGACAGTAAACCAATAGAAACGAGAAATGGCAAAGAAACCTATTCCATTCCTAAAAGGGACACGCATAAGGGGAGAAGAAGAAGGAAAAAAAAAAAAAAAAAACCTGGTCATGCCCAATTCACAAAGCTTCCAAATATTTATCAAAGATGTAAGCCAATACCAGGTATATAAGTTTATGTCAACAAAATATACATATTTCCAAAATCACACTTGTGCAATGATTAGATGATAAAGCCACCCATTTGTTGAACCATAAAAGCAAACAAAGGAACATGCCAACCAAAATAATGTATCATATTTTGTCTGTGGGACTCACAAGAATCCTTAGCAACAAGAAATGATGAAGCACTTGTGAGTCGTGCTGCTAGCATCCGCAAATAATATGCAAGGAGTCATGGTCGTAAGATTAAAATTCCGCATCCAACTTCTGGAGGTTATGAAAAAAACAATGCTCTAGCCTTCTAGGGTGTTGATACAAAAAGGTCTCTATACTGCATAGAAACCATTTCTCTTGCCCTAGCACTTGTGAGCATCTCTCTTAGTAGCTACAAACCACTTGGGTTTTCCCTGTGTTTTCAACCCAAAATTTTCTTTTTTCACAGCAGTCTAAGGAATGCAGTAAAAGCTAAAGAAAGTACTGAATAATGACTATCAACAGTGCCTTAAATTTATTCAGAAAAATAAATAAATGAAGTAGTCAATCGCAAAAAAAGGTTTTGCTAACAATAGAAAAAGTAATGCCACATACAGTGAATCAATTAGCAGCTGATAATTTTTTAATAATAACAAGTTGGAAATACAAATTTGAAGCCAGGACCCTCCACCCTATCATGTTTTCTATCAAGTCCAAACACATGCACACAGAATCAATTATTCATTGGGAGAATGGGGTGTGGAGAAGAATCAATGATTCATTGGAACAATTAAAAGCAATAGCAAATTGGATTTTAGGGGTCAAAAAAGACCAAAAATAAGACTATCCAATCAGCTAAAGCTAGAAGTTGATAACTTGATATAATGATATCCCCTAATACTGTGCAGATACCCTTACATGATCACATTGTAGAAGCCTAAATCTACATATCAAAAGTAGACAAAAAAGGTTCTCAAACTTGATCAAACTATAAGTGCAAAACATTACTGCCAGACTTACAAAATGTTGTTTTGTAATAATGAAGCATCTGATTGTCAAAGAAAGATGCAAGAAAATCATTATTGGCTCATTTCATTAGATGAGAATGTTACCTGAGGGTTCTGCAAGTTGAAAACTATCAGATTGCGATCTGCAGTGCCAACAACCATCAGGGGATGCCGCACTGTAAAAGAATAACAGCGGTCAGGGAGTTGTTGAGTATGCACTGGATTTGACTGCCTTGTATCCCAGTACCTAATAATTGGAAGGAAACCAACAGAACAATTAGCAGTCAAGGGCACAAAAGCATCAAGTTGCAAAGATAATAGATCAAGAGCATGCAAAACTATATATAGTGAAAAAGAAACCATATGTTGGATAATTATGTCATAACTAGTGAGTTCCAAAATATGTTCAAATATATAGAATAAAATATTGCATAATTAGCAAACAAAATCAATAAAAACCACACCTATATCACCCAAAACAAAAGAAAACATTGTACTTTGGAATGTGTTTGTCCACAATGTAACAGAAAACTGATGAAGAAAAGATGATCTTTTACACGTTACCCTACAGTGATATGTAATAAAGCAAGGGGAAAAGGAAACTGACATCCATCTTCCCGCTATACTGAATCAAATCATTCTTAGTTGTTACTTCTCAAAAGATCTTCTCATAAATTAAATAGGTAACCACAAAAATTTTCTTTCCTTTGAGTAGCCATTGATTATTCATACTAAAGTACATAAAAAAGGAGCACAATTCCAAGGTTCCTACTTAGAAGCGACCATTAGGTTTAAATATGAGCCAACCATGGAAATTAGTTAAATAACCACCATATGATCATTCTTCTAGTAAATGGCCATGATTTTTTATTGCACAATTTTATCTAAAGCAACATAAATAAGGGGCACTTAGTGTAAAAGTATGATGGCTTATAAAATAAAGTAGACTCATCAAAGCAAAACGTAAGCATTAAACCCAAAATTAAACAAAATTGCCTAATAAAGATATCTCGGGGAATGTAAATGCAAAGAGGAATTGATATTTTACTTCAGGGTCTTGTCCCAGCTTCCTGTGACTAAGAGGTTCATCTCTGGAATCCATGCAATTTCCTTAATGGGTTCATCATGCATGGCCACCGTCACTGGTTGATTACCAGACAAAGGCCACATTTTCGCTTGCTTATCACAGCCCCCAGAAAAGACAGTTGTTCCATCATCCTTCCAAGCCGAGCACAACACCTTAAGGAGAAAAAAATCAAAGCAAATAACTATTGCCATTTAGGATTCCGAAACAGAACAAGAAGTTAATAGTATATGTTAGTCTTACCGGTTGGTCGTGAGCTATTGAGGCCTTGGGTGTACTGCCTAAAGAAGCCCCATTTTGCATTATCTCCCAACATCTTACCTAAAAAATCACAACCATCAGAATCGAATAAAGGATTAAAGAGACGAAACATTAGCAACATGACAATGATGTTAACAAATTAACCAACTGAACAAACCTGGTTATCCCAGGACGTAGCAACCAGGTAATTGGCCTTGGGACTAAAACAAAGGCTTGAAACTGAATCACTAGGAGGTTGAGCCACCTAAATTTGAAAATACAGAAGCAGTTAAGCTCAATGGTTAAGAATATTACCAACCTAACAGAATCGGAAACAAATACGTTTAAATTAAGAATTTACAAAGCACAACAAGAGTAATATTTGTATAATTCAACCAGTCAGATATATTTTATATGTTCAGCCAACACAAACAAACTAATCTGACTACAAATTTTTCACTTCATAATAACATAAAGGCTTTAAATCCACACAAAAAAAAGATCCAAAACCTAAGGCTCAGAACGGTTCATAAAACGCTGTAATAGTCCCAAAAGTCACTGAATTTTGCATAATCAAAAATTCAATTTAAAAACAGTGCATTAATTAATTCACAGATTAATATTATATTTGTTTTTTTTTTCACTACAAGAATCATTTTAAAAAAAAAAATGTTAACTTCCAAATTTGTCTATTAAAATAAATTCATACACAATTAAAGTTAAAGAAACATTAAACAAACTAGCAATTAAGCACAAGATTCCAAATTTTAATCATTAAAAAAAAAAAGCAAAAATAAAAAACTAAAACTTGGAATAATAAAAAATACATACCTCAAAGGATTTATTCGGATTTGTATTCGTGGTCGCAGCGGCTCCAAACGCAGCCATTTAAAATTACTTCAAAATCAAAATCAAAATTTAGAATCGGAATTATTAGTTAAAGGAAAAATAGAAATTGAAAAATATGGATAAAAATCAAAATGTATCAGAGCGAGATACCTCAAGAGACTACGAGAGAGAGAGAGAGTGAGAACTCTTTCAAAATTAGAGGGAAACAAAATTGAAACGACTGGTGGCTGAGAGAGAGAGAGAGAGAGAGTATTTATATTTAGGAAAAATTGCAGTTTAATCCCTATATTTTAGGAGTGGTAACAAATTAAACCCTCAATTTTTTTTAAAAATAAAAAATCAAACACTAAAGTTTCAAATTGTGCAACAAAGGACTGAAGTGACATATTTATTAATTAATTAGTTCAATAACAATAGAGTTGGGGGCTTGGGGTTGGGGGCCTTTCAGTCCCAGTCTCAGTGCGATGACAAGTCACTTCTTGCGGGATCGAGTTCGGAATTAATAGTCTCTTTCTTTCAAAAATAACTACACACTGACACTATATTACTCTATATGTCTATGACTTCGCAAAACCAAAACCAACAGTTGTTACTTTCAAAACTGAGCAAAAAATCAACCCCAAGTCTTACCGGTGGGCGGCGGCCTTGATATCTCTCCTTTTCTGTCTCTTTCCAGTAGTGACCGTGGACAAATTTGTTCGGGGTTTAATTTGATATAGGTTCTTTTTATATATATAAACTTCTTCAATTTTATTCAACCAGAAAAAGCTAAACCCTAGGGAGATTATCCTTAGAAAAACTAAACCCTAATTTGATTTAGGGTTTAAGGTGAGTTAGAATTCTCCTTTTTATTTATTTTTATATAAAATAAGAATAATGTTAAAGATACAAACTATTTTACAAAAATTTTTACAAACTACTGATGTGGTAAATGATTATTAGTAAATGAAAATGTGATATTAATGGTGAGTCTAAATGAAAACCATTAAGATGTTGACTACATTAACATTTTGTAAAATAGTTTATGCATATAGCATTTTGTATAGCATTTTGTAAAATAATTTGTGCATATAGCATTACTCATAAATATTAATGTAGTGTAGACTTGCTTATCTTTATAATTAGCCATGTGCGTGATAGTTATATTATGTAACTCGTGCTTACGCATAGGAATAATAAATTATAGTAGTACTATTGATGTTAGTTTGGGCTATTAAACATATATGACATAGTTCAACCAGGACATTTAAAGGTACTAAAATTGTTTTTAGTTGCAATTTTCATAATATTGGTTATGTCAAGTTTATCATTACATTGCTATTACGTATATAATTTTGAAAATTATTATTGGATACTGCATATATAATGTCAATTCACAATTATTGTTTGTGAAATTCTATTAAATATAACACAAAATAATATAATAAATAGGTCACATAGTCTCCTAAATTGAATGTGAATAGGTGCATGGGAATGTTCAGCTCAATTATAATTTGTTATGTTCAATATCTTTGCATACAAAATATATGAATAAAAATAGTATAAAAAATATGCTCATTAGTTCAAAAAAAAATAACAGCAAAAATATAAATAATTTAATTTATATGGAAAGTATATTATCTAGTTAGTAATGGACCGTACATAGCCATGGTATATTATATAAATGACTTATATTTTTATTTTTTTTTAGAGAATTTCAACTTATGACGTTCGCTCCTAATGATAGCTCTTTATTATTAGACCAAGATATCAATCGGTTTTTTGTGTAGCCGGGAATTGAACCCTAGATCTCTTATTCAACCATCAGAGATTTTACCAGTTGAGCTAACTGGAACCCACAAATGACTTATATATTTGAATTGTTTTTAGTTATACAAAAAAAAAGGCTTATAAATATAAAATCATTCAAACTTTCTCTTCCTCTAATTTTATATATATAGTTAAATATATGATTAGGTTTTTTGTGGTTTATTTATATTGGATTCTTCATTTTCTATACTAAATTAACTCATTTGGCACAAAAATTAAAAAACTTAGATCAGATGGGACACGTGGCACAAAATTAAATTCTAATTGAAATCCAATTTTCACACTGAATTAACTCACTTGGCACAAAAATTTAAAAATTTAGTTTAGATGGGACACATGGCCATAATTAGACTCTAATTGAATTCCAATTTGAAATCTAATTGAATTTTCTCTCAACTTTACCTATTAATATATATTAGTATATAACCGATGCAAACGCATGGATGCATTTAAAATTAAACACAATTTTTATTATAAAATATAAACAATTAGTTAAATTATTAAAAAAATAACATGTAACACATGATACATATGGATACATTTAAAATTAAACACAAATTTTATCATAAAAATATAATTAATTAATCAAATTAAAATTTTTTTTTAAAAGTAAATGTAATTAGTCATATATTAAAATTCTTATCTAGATTTAATACTACTAATGATCATTTTTTTTCTTCTAATTTTTAATAAGATAGAAGATGTGGTGATCTTTGTTGTAAGGTGATTTTTATTGAATATATATGATTGGTTTTTTTTAATGGGTTTGGTTTATATCCAATACTTTTTTAATGGGACATGTCTTTTTGTTTTAAATATACAATAACAAATTATAGTGAGTTTTAATTTCCACATTTTATTTAGTTAGTGGATAATGTGACAATTTCTCATTAAAATAAAAGGAGATTCCAGTTAAAAAAGTACTTGAGGTAAGCCAAACCTTTTTTTAATTAATTTTTCAGTTCATTAATATTAAATTCTTAATTTGGACTCATTAATTCACTTGACACAAAGATTAAAAAATTGAAGTGGACACATAACACAAACTTAAATGGATAATTATGAAGTGGTCCCCCGTGCACGCGGGGGCAACACACACACATATAGATGTGCTTAATAGTTTTTTAGTTACGATATTAGAGTTAGTTAAGGCCAGCATATGCTTATGAAGTGTATAATTAAGGAACTAATGGATTGTAAAGAATGTCAATAAAAATTCAGTTGTGCTTACTCCTATCTTTCTCTTTAGTTGCCCTATAAGTTTGCCCCTCGTAGTAAATAACGTGAGGCTCTCACATCATTGCTCAATTAGTTGCCCTATAAGTTAGCCCCTCCTTCATATGGTTTGTTAAAATTATAATTTCCTTAAATTTCACTAATATCATAAATATAAATATGGAAAAAAATAACTTTCTCACAAATATCAATTTTAAGAATGAATTAATTTATTTATTTATTTTTAGGAAAGCTAACTACAGAACCAATGGTAAAACATGAATAAATTGTGCTGCCTTTTTAATCAATAACATCAAAGCAACCAAAAAAAAAAAAGAACAAAGTTTGGCTACAAATTTGGTTATAACCTAATGCGACAACTTCATTCAATATATTTTTATTAGATATGAATTTTGACAAATCCACCATTGGATTACATTTTCCTCTTATGTCTTCCATACTTGAAAATTTTCTAAAAAATCAAAGATCAATAGTTATGTTATTAATTAAAATTTTAAATTTCAACTTTTTGTAGTCTAAAATTATATATAAAAAATAATTTTATAAATTAAATAATAAATAACATACGATTGGTGTGTGTGTATTATAGTGGGAGTTGTAGCCTTATGGTATAACCAAGTTTGTAACCAAACTTTTTTTAAAGAATGATCTCTATCTTAAAATTTTACCTCCATATTTTGAAATCAATACTAAACCTCCAAAGTTATATTCATATGAAAATTTTAATACTTTTTAATCTAATAACATATTTGTATGTGTCAAACATGTGACTTAATAACCTAGAAAATACGACACATCCTATATAATTTTAGAATATTATTATACATATCCTCTCCTCTATACTCAAGATTTTAAAATTAGACTCATCAAAAATAAATAAATAAATAAAGATTTTAAAATTAGAAATCAAAAGAAAAAATTACATAGAACCACGATATAAGAAAGAAAAAGAAAGATAATTGGGTGAATTAATTTTGGTAGTAGATAAAAATTAAAAGCGAAGAAGAGAATATGAGAGAGAGCTTAACAATTTTAACTTGAAGCTAGCCATTGGGTTTTGGCTACCAAATCTTTAGGCGTTCTAATATATAATTTGGAGATGATCTTTAAAACAAAATAATAAACATTCTTCTTGACCCTTATGTTTTTTTACCCAATAATTTTCACACTCAAGTTGGCACTTTCTTGCAGCATGATATCCTGGGTAATTCCGAAAGGATGGGTTGTTCATGCAGTGTCGCAATTATTACTCCATGCAACACATTTTGCATATACTTCTGGAGATATTTCTGGGTATTTTTTTTTCTTCTCGAAAACAACTCCTACTATGCATTAAGAGAAGACAACATATATACATATTGTCAAATTTATAGAACTAAAATTCTTGCAAGTTGTGATGAGAAATTCAATTTGAAGCAAATAAAATAAATCATTTCGATCATGCTAAAATCTATGACTTCGAACAAAAGTAAATGCATGAATTCATTGTAATTTACGCAATGAAAAATACTATAAGGTACAAAATGTCCCAAACAAAACTATATTTAAAGGTAAAGTTGTTTAAAATGGTGACATTTGATAGAGGGAAACATGTTATAAGTTAAATGATTTTTTTTTTTGTTAAGAAATGTCTCTAGGTGATCAATATTCCACTTTCAACAAAATTCATCTAAACTTGTAAAGGCTCAATCAAAATTCGAAAAAAAATGTTTAGAGCTATGATGAAGCAAGGAAAATTAGTGGACAAATTAAATATAACATTTAGAGCTCTACTATTATGATTTGTAGCAGTCAATTGATATGAGTTCCATGTAGCCTAATCCTCATTAGGTTTTTCCCTTCTAGGCTTTACAGAGAGCCAGACTTTTTCATCAATATATTTTAAGGAAGCCCTCGTATGCATCTTCCAATATGGATAGTTGGTGTCATTAAAATGAGGTGGAATTACAAGTGAATGTCCACGATTCATAGGCAACAAGGGTCAAGGATCACATAACAAATATTATCCAAATCCAAGTGTTCCTACTTGGATACCACTTTTTAGGTTAAAATTGAACCTGGTTAAATTAACTAATTATACAAGTTGATTAACCAATTTGTATTACGCACAACTATATTGCAAATTCTAAATGCAACAGAAAGTAAATTTGGCAAAAGCAATGTGGTTATGATGGGAAAAATCCAAGGGAGTCAATACTGTACCAAAAGTTGTTTTGGTTTAGTGAAGGGAATGAAGTATTTTGATACTGGTCATTACTTATGTATCGTTTCGGAATTACCAATATGTATATAGGGTCGTTGGGTTCAAGTTACACCTAGTGTAACTTTAAACAATGTTACACCACCCAATAACTTGTTATTGATTTCATATTTTGAGAATTGTACCGTTGAATTACATGTTCTTAGCATGCATGCCAATCGGGTATGATTTACCATTCGATCCATAAACTCATCTTTTATGCATTATTTTAAACTACAAAAACTTGAATTTAAACAATTAATTGATGACATGACTATTGATCTTTGATCATCTTTAAATTTTGTAAGCATGGAGAATATACGAAGATAATGTAATCTAACGGTGAATTTGTCAAAATTTGCATTAAATTAAAAAATATTAAGTGGTATAACATTACTTAAAGTTACATTAGCTTGTAATCTCATGCATATGTATGGATATACTTAAAGATATACAATAAGATGCATAATATAATTCATATATATATATATATATATAATTTAAATACTATTGATAGCAATTTTTATATTTTGTTAACTCTTTAAAAAAATTTGTAAGGATATTATTAGGTATAAATGTAAATTGTCCATTTTAAAAAAAAAAAAAATTGTGAAGCACTTTTTTTTTTTAATGATTTATTTATTCTAGACTCTTTTAGTTTTTGTACTTAATAACTCACTTGGATGAATATTTATGATGTGATCCCATATTTGATTCTAAAATTAAGAAATAAAACTCTTTAAGAATAAATAATTTAGGACACATGACACAAAATTAGAACTCTAATTTGGAATTGTAATTTGAGTTTCTTTCAGTTTCACCTATTATTATATATATATATAGATTAGATGTAACTTGAACCCAACCTCTATATATATATAGAGACAAACACATTACTATAATATTTTATTAGGCTTAAAACATATGTATTTTAAGATTTTTTAAAAAATACAAAGTTGTATAATATTATATACACCACCACTTTTAGTCAATAAATATTTATATTATTATTTTCTTTTTGATAAGATAAATATTTATATTATGATTAAAAGTAAAATATTCAAATTTCAAACAACCAACCTAACCAAACTAATACCACCTTCACGTGTCAAAGAATTGGTGATGCTAATTGATAATATTTGACACAGGAACGGAGCTAGGACTTGGAGTTAAGGGGGGCAAAAGTATAAACAAAAAAACAGCATCTTCTTTAGGAGAATATTCAAGCCATGACTTAAAGTGATCATATTCATACCAAGAACCTTGAAAGATTCAAGCCTTTTTAGATTTTTAAAATTTTTTAAAACGAGGTCGATAAGGACCCAACTTAATGTAACGTCGTTGAATCTCATCTTGTTGATTAACGTGATAAGTATATATTTGCCTACGCCATTCGGGATCACGTTGTAATTGCAAAGAACTCATATCAACCTTTTGAAATTTTGTTTGAGAATTTTCCTCACTAGGGATGTCGAAATTTTCCTCAACTGGTTTATCAAGATTTCCCCTAATTGTAACGTCGAGATTTTCCTCAATTGGGACATCAGTATTTTCCTCAATATTAGTGGTTGGTAATATTACACCACTAGTATTAGCTTCTAAATCATCTGAAACTTTTCTTTTGAAAAAATCAAATATAGTAATTGATTTTTTCATAATCTACAAATAAAATATAATTTGAAATTATCATATTATTATATGGTCAATAATCTATAATCAGTACACAATAGACAAACATTATATACACAAACACTCAACAATTAACCAATAAATTTTAAACATGCAAAAAATCTCATTAATTACTTACCTAAAAAACATACAAGGTTCAATTAGATCGCCCATTCAAATTCCAGAGATATTGGCTATCAGATTTATCCTTTCCTCAGGTTATGTCTTAGGCTTGGAGACAACCCACTCATCTCCATGAGGCCATTAAAAAATTTGCGATTGATGCCATCGTCTGGAATAGATAGCAATTTGTTAATGTTTTTTCTAAGAAGAATCGGATTAAAGCTCGTTTGAATGGGATTCAAAGGACTATTGCTACCAGGCCTTCGAGTTATTTGCTAGAGCTTGAAAAAAATCTTATTCATGAGTTGGAAGCGATTCTTAATCAAGAGCACGAATTATGGGCACTCAAATCTCGGGTGAACTGGATGGTTCAGGGGGATCGTAACACGGCCTTTTATCATGTGTCTACATCAGTGAGGAGAAATAGAAACCGGATTACTGCTATTAAAAATAATGTGGGGGAGTGGATCAACGATGAGGTGGAGGTGATGGAGTTTATTCGTAGGGGATTCTGTGGTATTAATTCTTCTTCCTTCACTTCTTCGTATCGGCAGTCTAGTCAATTCTGTACAGGGCAGGCCAGATTGATTGATGAGGATAGAGACAGTCTGTGGTCTAGGGTAACCGATGAAGAGATTAAGGCAGGGTTATGGTCGATGAAAGCGAACAAAGCCCCTGGCCCAGATGGGCTTCATGCGGGGTTTTTCCAAACCTTTTGGCCGACTGTGGGAGAATCGGTGACTCGGGAAGTTAAGCAAATCTTCGCCTCAAAAAAAATGCCGGAGTATCTAAATCGGACTCACATTATGCTTATTCCAAAAATTCAAGGGCCTAAAACTGTTGGAAATTATAGGCCTATTAGTCTCTGCAACACAGTATATAAAATAGTTACAAAGATTATTGTAGATCGCCTTAGACCTCACTTGGAGAAGCTTGTTTCCCCTCTCCAATCGGCTTTTGTCCCTGGTAGAAAAGGGATAGATAATGCGATCATTGTCCAAGAGTTAATTCATTCGATTAGCAGAAAAAAGGGCATTGTAGGGTACATGGCAATTAAGATTGATCTTGAAAAAGCCTATGACAAGTTAGAATGGAGTTTTTTCCAGGAAAGGCTTATGGAGATAAATTTTCCCCATGAGTTAGTTGATCTCATTATGAGTTATGTGTGCTCGGTTTCATCCTCTGTTCTTTTTAATGGTGGTAGTCTCGAACCTTTCTATCCTTCGAGAGGAATTAGACAAGGGGACCCATTGTCTCCATACCTCTTTATTTTATGCATGGAATACCTTGGCCATCTTATTGAGGGGAAGTGCAACCAGAAGATGTGGAGTCCAGTGAAAACTTCGCAGGGAGGGCTACCTTTTTCCCACCTTATGTTTGCAGACGATGTGGTGTTATTTGCCAAAGCAGATCTTGGCAATTGTGTGGCCATCAGGGATGCACTTGATACATTTTGTAGCAACACTGGTCAAACTATTAGTGAAGTGAAGTCTCGGGTTTTCTTCTCTCCAAATGTGGATAGAGATAGTAGGGAGTCGCTTTGCGATGTTCTGGGTTTCACCTCAACCACAAATCTTGGTAAATACCTTGGAATTCCCATTAAACACCCAGGTTCTCTGCTGGATGTCATCTTTATTCTGGATAGAGTTAAGCAAAAATTGGCGGGATGGAAATCAAATCTTTTATCTCCAGCTGGTCGTACTGTTCTCATCCAAGCTTCGTCTTCTGTAATCCCCGCCTATGTCATGCAATGTGCTCTCCTCCCTAACAAAATTTTGGAGGGTATTGATCAGATTAATCGGAATTTTCTCTGGGGGTCGTCTGAAACAGCTAGAAAAATCCATTGGGTGGGGTGGAATAAGGTAACAAAACCAAAGAAAGTGGGTGGTCTTGCCTTGCAAAGTGCAAAAGGTAGAAATATTGCATTGCTTACTAAACTAAACTGGAGGTTTCATACTGAAAAAGAAAGTCTTTGGGCTCGTGTGATTAAGGCAAAATACTGCTCTAACCGAAGAATTAATGCCAGGAACCCAAGCTGCCTCCCTTGCCCTCCTACTTGGAAAGGTATTTCGAAAGGTTCATAATTATTCCGGTATGGATCTAGGTGGGTGATTGGAAGAGAAAGTATGTTGAGTTTTTGGGATGATAATTGGACTCACAAGGGTCCCCTAAGGCAGTTGATTCAAGGCCCTCTGCCTATGGGGGTGGCTGAGTGGAAAGTTAAGGACATTGCCTCTTTCGAGGGGTGGAAGTGGGATATTGTTCCATTTGTTATTCCTCAAGACATAAAAATGGAGATTCAAGCCATTCCTTATGCACTTGCTGCTAGTAGCGAGGATAGTTTAATGTGGAAAGGTTCGCCGATGGGTGATTTTAACATGAGAAGTGCTTATAATATGGCAGTTGGGGTGGATCAGTTACCAGAATTTAAGGGAGGTTGGCTGTGGAAGCTCCATGTTCTCCCTAAGATTCAATTCTTCTTGTGGAAATGCACCCATAATAGTATTGGAGTCAATGTGTGTCTTGCTGCCAAGGGAGTGAAAACTGACCCGCTCTGTCCTATCTGCCGTCAGGAGCCTGAAACTATAATCCATGCCCTTCGGAATTGCGAGAAGGTCAGGGTTGTTTGGAACGAGCTGGGAGCAGTGGGTTTCGACAAAGATTTCTTTTCCTCTAACCTTGAAGAGTGGATGGCGCTTAATGGGAATTCGGATACTGTTCACAACCAAAACTCTCCTCCTTGGAAAATCATGTTCTCCTTTGCCGTGTGGATGATTTGGAAGGATAGGAACCATTTTGTTTTTCAGGGGCGGACTCAGAATCCAAGGTTAGCAAAGCTTATCACTGACCATGCTTTGGAGTTCTTTTTTTGTGCTGGCCCATCCAAAGGTCCTCAGATCTAGGTGACAAGTTTAGTTAAATGGGGTAGACCGGAGATTGGGTGGGTGAAATTAAATACTGATGGATCATCGTTGGGAAACCCAGGAGCTGCGGGTGGAGGTGGTGTTATTCAGGACTGGTCTGGAATATGGATTGTTGGATTCTCTAGGAAGATTGGCATAGCAACGAGCTAATTGGCGGAACTATGGGCCATTCGGGACGGGTTGATGCTCTGTATTGATCGAAGCTTGGTTATGGTTGAAGTGGAGCTGGATGCAAAGGCAGTTGTGGACATGTTAACTAATTCCCAATATTCAAATATCGCTATTGCTCCTCTGATAGAGGACTGCAGGTACCTCATTTTGTAGATTCCCCAAGTGAGAATTAAACATTGTTATCGCGAGTCCAACAGATGTGCAAATAAACTTGCAAGGAAGGGTGCCAGCCAGACTTTGAATCTTATTTTGTATGAAAATTCGCCTGTGGATTTAAGTGAGCTTGTGGAGGCTGATCTCAGTGGGGTTAGTCTTGCCAGGCAGTGTCCTGGAAACTTTGTTATTCCGTAGTGTTTTTCTTTTTGTTGTATCCAGTTGACCAAAAAAAAAAAAAAAAATTTTTTAAAAGACACCAAACCACTACCACACAAACTACATCAAAAGCATATATGCAATAGGTGTTGAGAAGTGTTGCACTATTGCTAGTGTTGTACTGTTGCGTCACTTGCGTGCTTTGTTTGTTTATGCTTTTCATTAAACAAAGAGAGGAGAGGATTGCTGGACTCAGTGGACTAGACAACTTTTTATATATAAAAAATATATAAAGTTTGTCATTGATTAAATAGAGAAAGATGGAATTTTATTTCCAAATAATATTAAATATTAAAAAATTTAGTTAGTTGTCACGTTTCAAAACAATGTTAGAAACTAGCATCTCGAGTGTCTAAAAGTCGAGTTCCAAGATAAAAATCGAGTTTTTAAGTCTCGATTTGTATGTTGTGGGAGCTGATGTGAAAGAAAATCCATGTGTTTTCCACGTGGAACTTGAGTCTTAAAGACTCAAGTTTCACTTCTTCTTCCTCACAATACCCAGCCCAGCGTTCTTCTTCTTCCTCGCGTTCATACCCAGCATTCTTCTTCACGTTCATACCCAGCGATCGCGTTCTTCTTCGCGTTCATACCCAGCGTTCTTCTTCGCGTCCAATTGCTGCTTTTCTTCATCTGCTGGGTTTCTTCCTTGCGTTTTTTTTTCCCTTCTTCTTCTTCGTTCTTCGACGGCAGATCTGAACGTTGGGTTTCTTTTTCCCTTTTTCTTCTTCGTTCTTCGACGGCAAATCTGAACGCTGGGTTTCTTTTTCCCTTCTTCTTCTTCTTCATTCTTCGACGGCAGATCTGAATGCTGGGTTTCTTCATTTGCGGAGTTTCTTCCTTGCGATTTTCAAGTACAAACTCGAGTCTCTAAGACTCGAGATCTATGTGGCATCATACTGCCAACACACCAAGTGAGAATTGAGTCTTTAACCCTCGAGTTTTAGATTGAAATCGAGTCAATTAAACTCGAGATGCTACTTTCCAACATTCTTTCATGCTTATCTTAACTTACAATATAATTGCTCCTCACTATGCTAGTCTGCACATTCCCTCGAGAAAGATGAGTCTAGAGTCATAGTGCAAGTTTACCTCTTTGTTTGTGGTTCTTTCTTTCACTCTTTCTCTTAGTCTCTACCTCTCTTCAAACTCTCTTCCCAATTTAATCAAACAATTAGAGATTCAAATATGAGAGGGACTGAGGGAGGATACAATATTCTCATCCAAAAAAATAAAAGAGATTGGATATAAATTACCAAGCTTGTTCTGACAGGGGCAGGGCAGGTCTGTGGTGGACTGGTAGTGGCTGGTGGTGGTGTCAGGCGTGGTGTGCTACTGTGCTTGTCTGCCTTTGCTTCTGGTACTTGTCGCTGCCCAACCCCTCAGTCTGCATTCTGCCTTAAGTTAGGTTTAATTTTTTTTTTTATTGGCTTAGAAATTCCCTTCTTTTTCCCTTTTATTACGTGTGCCTTGCCATTGGGTGTTTTAATCGGCTTTGATTATTATTATTATTATTTTTTTAGCTTGTGTTTGTTTTAGGTGTTGTTTGGGCTTAAATTTTGCTACTGGGCTAATTTTTTTTATCTTTTAAAAATATTAATAATATTGTTAAGGGGGCAAAGTTCAATTTTATTGAAACAAATTACTAAAAATGACATATTATATACATACAATTTTTTTTTTTAAATCGCTCCCCCCCACCCCCAGGTCCAAGAATAACTCCGTCCCTGTTTGACGCCCTAGATTTGAATCTTATGCCTTTATAGGCCGAAATACGATATCTTTCCTGGTATAGTTGAAATGGTTCGGCATGGACTGGTATTTAAACTAGCAAGAAATGTTTGCATTTTTGTATTGACCAAAGCTTAGGAACGGTAAATATCAGTTGTACTGGCTTGTATAGTACGAAATCAACTTTCTTGGAAAAACCCTAACTAAAAAAACCATAGGTGGCTTGAAGGTTACCACTAACTTGAAGAATCTACTTTGAAAGATTGAAATTACAATTACAAGGAATAAACATGATCCCAAAGTAATGTCCTACAGTAAAGTTATTGAGTTATTTGATTGTAGCTCCAACCCGGTTGGATTACTCTTCCAAATGAATCCCTTTTGTGTGCACGAATCTCCATTCCGTGCCTAACTTCACACAAATAAACTCGTTTTATTGTTGTTGACATTGTATATTGCTTTCTCTTGATTTACGAGTTAGATTCCAAAAATTCCAAAAAAGATTAATATTTTTACCCAAGGGTTGTGGAGAATTCTAGAATGATGTGATTTATCCCGTTCAGGCTTTAAATCACCCAAATTGTTGGTCCATGTCAAAATGACAAAATGCCCTTAGTTGATCGAGTTGAGTAGAGGTCAAATTTGTGTATGGTTTCACCAAAATACCAAAATTTTGAAAATATTTTTATATTAAAGCCAATATTTTCAAAAATATTTTATCAACATTAACCAAATTTGATTGTGATCAACCCGGAGACAACTATAGCTTGACTAAAATTTGAACGTTTGATCAAAAAAAAATTCAAGACCAAAGGAAATAAAATTGAATTCCCTTTAAAATGACTGCTCATAGGTCAAAAATCGGAGCTAAAAGGTTGAGATATCATGAAAATATTAGAAAATCATCTTTTAGTCAATTTTTAAGTATTTTAACATGTTTGGGTAGCTGTTTTCCCAAGGTCGTAATTTCTTGAGGCAAAGCTGTTGATTGAAAAAGTTAATACTTTATTGAAGTACTTGCCAAGATCTTCCCGACGATACCTCATTTGAGCCAATTCAAGGTCAGAGAAATAAGAACCAAACTTGGGAATACAATTGAAAAGCTTAGGAAAATTTCCTATTTGTGCAAAAACAACCTTAGGTGCCTACTTTGAGCTTAGATCTAGCACACATTAGCAATGTGGAAACAATAAAGCAGGTACTTTCTTGAAGAAGACACTTTCCTTTACATTCCAGAACAAGTGATATTTCCAAAGCATCTTTGGATTGACGGGAATCAATTTGGCAAAATTAGAAAAAATCATCTTTGGGTGCAAAAAATGGTGACCCAACCTACTTTCAAGGCCTGTTGTAGACAACTCATTTTGTACCCCTTTGACTCGGGCCCTCGTTCTCCAATGATGATAGTATTCTAAGGCCCAAGGTTGGTTTAGGCCCCAATTAGATGAAAATTGACTTAAGGAAATATTTATTGAAAATATAAACTTATTTTTAGAAGAATAAAATTATTTTTGGAAAAGAAAGGCCACTGGAAACCTTAAAGTGTGCGCACGCATACACGTGTATGCATATGCACACTCAAGCCATGTGTATGCTGCTAGGGTTCTAGAAACTATGTAAAGAAAACTTTTTGCACTTAATTCTAGTTTGGAATGAATCCCACATCATTTGGGAGCTGCCCCACACCCTTATTTTACCACTATATAAAGCGTTACAAGGTATTTTTTCAAACATAGAAAATATACGAAAAAAAGGCAAGATTGACTAGAAAATAGTGAATCAAGGAGGGAGTTTTTTACAAAACATTCTCAAGTCAAGTTTTATTTGATGGAGACTTTTTATGGTCTTGGTCTTCTAGTTCTAAAGTTTTCTAACCTATTTTGATTTGGTTGAGAATAGATTGACTGAGGTGAACATTCAAAATCAAGCTTTAAATAGTCTATATGTTGAGGTAAAGGTTCAAATTTTGGCTTTTTCGCCTTTTCTTTGTTTGTTGTTTGTATATATGTTTATGTGTTTATAACATGTTTGTTTAGTTTAGGTTTACTTCATGTTTGTGTTAGAAGCATGCTGGGCTGTTAGATTTCCTTTTTTTTTTTTTTTTTTTTTTTTTTTTTTTTTTTTTTTGGTTCTGTTTTTTGGGTTAGGGTTTTGGGCGTGCATGTGTGCGCATGCTTCATGCATGTGTACGTATACTTGAAGTATGCGTACGCATACAGTTGGGATGCGCATGCATACTCGTGCCTAAAAACCCTAATCCACTCCTGTTTGTTCCTTCCTTGTTTTCTTTTATATGTTCAGCCTCTATTTAACCTAGTTTTCATATCTTTAGATGTCTGCCTTTCTCTTTTGTTTTGCCTTGTTCTATTTTATCCTTTTAAGGCTTTCTAGGGTTTTAGATTATTTGAATACCATGAACATGCACGTGCATTGATGCAAAGGTGTTGTGTTACAGTAAGGTAAGTCATGCATAGAATGTATGAACACGCATTTGAGTGTTTGAATATAAGTTGCCTAATATGCTTGGTTGAATACCATGAAGTTTTGGTGCTTGGATGTTTAGATGTTTTTGTTCAGATCTGTCTTGAGGTGTTTCTGCCTTTGATAATGTATGCTCAATGTCATGATAGATGAATGCTACGATTGGGGATGAAATGCCATGTTTGTTTGCTTTTAGATGCATATTAGAGTATGTGTGAGTTAGAATAACGTGTTAAATATGCCTTTAACGAGATTAAAACTTGGAACACAACGAGTGGAAGCCAACTCATGGGTCGGGTGGGGTTGGGTGCTAACACCTTCCCATTCGCATACCTAAACTTTGGACATGTGCTCTGGTAAAGATCAGTCATTCCACAAGGGCACTATATTTATGGTTCTTAGACCTAAATTAGGTGGCGATTCTATTTAAACCCTTCGCCATGGTCCACCCTAGGTCAATGCGTACTTTCCAAAAATGACGGTCGTGGGTGCTTACGCTTACACCCGTAACTTTTTGGTTTGTGATCCAATTCACACAAAGCTGGTATCTTTAGAAGTAGGAAGTGAGATCTTTTCAATGCCACCTAAATCACTCAATTTGGAGCTCGAAAAGGCCTTCAACTAAGTGCACAAAATAAGAGCCCAAGAAACAAAATCTGGGAAAATGCTAACGTTATGGTGCACTTTGAGGGTGCACCCAAGTCTGGTTTCCTCATTATTATTATTATTATTATTATTATTTTGGTGCCCATAAAAGGCGGCCCCTTCCACCATTTGAAAAAAAAAGTTTCTCTTTCTCACAAAATAATCTTCATCATCAAAGATAGAGTCGTTTTCATCTTGAGCTGATTGCATTGGTTGATTTGGCTTATCCATTGTTATATTTCATTATGAATTGACAATTTATTGCTATAGATTTTTAACCCTTTTTTTTTTAAACATAATACTAACATTGTGTGGTTGATCTGTATTTGCTTGGATGGTTTGATAACTGTGATTTGTGTTTTGATATGTTATTTTGCCTCTAGCATGGTGGTATTTTTCTTACCGGTTCCTTAAAAAAAAGAAAAAAGAAGAAAAGAAAAGCATAGTGGGATTTATTCTATTATGTTTCAATTGTCAAGGATTGTTGTTTTGTCTTATCTGTTATTGGAATTTGGGAATGAGATTATTTGTTTTTGGGTCATATTAATGGGTGGCAATTGTTAATAAATTATTTTAAGAAAATTTTGATACCATTTTTATGGGAAATATAAAAAATCGTTAAAAAAATTAATTGACTTTTTATTTCATAAAAAAAATTTCTAAAAAATTTCTTAAATCAATACTCTTAGGACATCCGTTAACTTTTTCCTTTATTTTTATGTGGTTGATTTTTTTCCAAATTATTCTATTTATCATTTCTTTAGTACGTTTAGTTTTTATTTTTGAAAAACTGAACTCTTTGTTAGTTGTGATGGTATTATGGAATCTCTAATGTGATTTGCGTTTTTTTTTTTTTTTTTTTTTGGGTATGTTTGTGTTTGGTTGCTTGAAAACCAAAAGAAAAAAAAAAAACTTAAAAAATTCATTTTTTATTTTTCTTTTTAAAAATAGAGAAAAATTACACTATTGGTCCTTAAAGTTTACCCTATGAGCATAATTGGTTTCTTAAGTTTTAAGTGAGCACTATTGCCTCCTCAAATTTTAAAAATGAGCATTGTTAGTCATTTTGTTAACTATTGTTATTGTTATTGCCTATGTGGCTAACGGAATAATAATGTGTCATCTCTTTTTTTACTGATGTGACATTTCTTTTTTTATTAAAAGGAAGAAAAATAGATTTTACATGTATTATGCCACATAATTAAATTTAAAATATATATCCATGTACACATCTTTTAATTAATTAATTCATTAATTCATCATCCTGTTAAAAACTTAAAAATAAAAACTTGATAAGTCTCCCCTTATCTCTCTCACCTTCTTCCTTTGCCATCTATTGGCAATATCTAAAATCAAACTTTAATCTGGTTGGTATTTTAGCACAATGAGTCCCTTTTGAGTCAATAGTAAATATAATCGTTTCAATTTCAAAATACTTTCTTCTTAAATTTGAATCTAATCTAAGTCTCCCCTTTAATTTCAATTTCACTAGGATTCTAATCTAAATCTAACCTTAATCTTCTTCTCAAATCAAAATTTAAGTGTTCACAAGGCATGATGAAGCCGTATGGGAAAAAGGAGCAAGAGCCCCATATAGGCATATACATCCAAATTCAAATCCTATTTGTACTAAAGGAACACAATTGTTTCAGATACAATTACTTCAACAAAAAATGGAAAAAAGAAAAAGAAAAAGAAAAGAAAGAGGATTCAATGATAGTTAAGGCTTAAAACAGAAAACTAGAAAATGGTGTTTGAAAGTTGGCTAAAATGCAAAACCCACTTTCTAAGTTTATTTATTTCAATCCTCTAACTTTATTTTCGTTCATTTAGTCCTCTAAATTTCAAATTTATTCAATTAAGGCATTTATGTCAATTTTTGTTAAAATTTTTTGGAAAAAAAATGAAATTCCTATCAATCATTAATTGAATATTTTTAATTAAAAAATTTGAAGAAAAGTTTAAAAAATTGGAAAATTAATCACAACATATAATAAAAGTTGATGAAAAAATCTTAATTGAATAAAATTGAAAAGTAGATGGCTGAAATGAACGAAAGCAAAGTTAGAGAACTGAAATGAATTTTGGTAAAACATAGAGGGTGGATTTTGTATTTTAGCCTTAAAAGGTCAAATACTAAACCCATATTCGGTATATGAAAGTTCAAAAGCACCAAAAAGAAAAAAGAAAAAAGAAAAAAGAAAAGAAAAGAAAAAACAAAAAAACAAACAAAGTCCTAGTCTTGCTTTGGTATCCAACACAATAAAAACCCAGAAAAAATCAACTTTACCGATAAACCCTCTTTCGCCTCTTTAACCTCAAACAAAAAAATTAGGGCAAAAAAAAGAAAAAGAAAAAAGAAACATAATCAATAAAATCTCAAATAAAGCAAATAGAATTCTTGGCAGAATGGATGATTTGCGATGAGGCGAAGAAAGCAGAATGGAGATGAATTCATGAACAATGGGCTTACATTTGGGAATTTTGATGTTTTAAAAAACTAAAATTTGACTTGTATATTATTATTATTATTATTATTTTTTTTTTTTTAAAGTTGAAGTACCATCATGCCACGTCAGTTTTGTAAAACACTTGTAGTAAAAAGATGTCATGTTATTGTTTCGTTAGTCACATAAGCAATAACACTAACAACAACTAACAACCCTAATTTTTTAAATTTGAGGGACTAAACTCACTTGAAATTTTAAGAATCAATTACATACACAATATAAACTTTAGGAACCAATAGTGTAGTTTTGTCTTAAAAATGATAAATAATTTTTATATGATATTTATTTATTTATTTATTAAAATGATGAAGTGGCTTACTAAAGTTTTTTTTTTTGGTAAAAAAAAATGACCAAAAAAAAAAAAAACTATAATAAGCCACTTCATTATTTTAAATCAGCAAATTCTGTCATTGAGAACGGATATGATCAAATATTTTATTTTTATTTTTATTTTTATGGGAGAACATGATCAAATTAAATGTGTGTGTGTGTGTTTTTTTTAAACATAAGGACGAAAATGAAAAAACCCCAAAATAAAAGAATAAAAAAAGATAAGCAGGTATTATGTTAGTCCTACTGTAGTCTGTGAAAAGAAGCATTTCCCTCCTACAATACAAGGCAGGCAGAACCGCCGTTATGGTGTGACCAACGTGAAGACCGGAAGTACCGGTGGACGGTCCTGTCCTAAACAAAACCCTAAAACCTCTCTCTCTCTCTCTCTCACTCCACTATGGCATCTCCTTCTCTAATCCCGGTTTCCGGTAATTCCCCCCTCTCTCTCTCTCTCATCGCTACTTTCAAATTTTCCATTGATTCTGTTTGGTTACTCAGAAAACGTAGAAAAAGAAAAAAAAAAAAAAAATCAGATTAGAAATTTAGCTTTCTTCATTATTTGGTACCTGAGAATGTGAATGCAACTAGCTGACTTTGTCTAGTCTCAAGTCTACCCTATTTTTTTATTTTATTTTTTCAATTTCTTTATTCTCTGTTTGGTTGCCGAGAAAATGGAGCTACAAGAAAAACAAAAGTGAAAAACACCACATGTGGAGTTTCATTCCTCAATTTTCTTGTCAATCAAACAGAGATTCAGGGTTTGGTAATTTCGGGGTTAGCTACTCTATATGGTTTGTTAATTTCTAGGGTTTGTTGCTTCATGCTTGCATATTCATAGAATGTAGGATTTAGGATTAATTATTCAACACAGACAAAGATTTTTATTTTTATTTTTTCAACTTTTTCTTCCCTAAATGGAAGTAAATTTTTTTTGGATTATTGTAAATGTTCCAATATGAATTCAATTAGACAAATTTTTTTTTTTTGTTTTTTTTTGTTTAAGAATATGATTTGTTAGTTTTTGTATACAAATTAGTGTAGTACGAGTTACAAATGAACTAATGTATATATATATTTTTTAATAATGTTATTAGGGGTTTCTAGTGAACATCATGGTACAAGAAAAAACATGTCATTTAGTAATTCCTGTGGCTTGGACGTTGATGTGGGAATGAGTTCAGAAGTTGTATCTCAGTACAAGAAAAGAAGGATGTCTCAAAACACTGATTTTTTGTCGTGTGAGGTTTCCAGAGATATTGAAGCTATGTTACCTACTTTGAGGTCGGCTGATTATTATATGAGGCCCTGCTTGAAGGAGTTGGCTACTCGGGAGCTTATGGACCCCGGTTATTGTAGCCGAGTTCTGGATTTCACAATTGGGAGGGTTGGTTATGGATCGGTTAAATATCTTGGGGAGACTGATATACGACAGTTAGAATTAGATGAAATTGTGAAGTTCCGTAGGCATGAGGTAGTTGTGTATGAAGATGAAAATACCAAGCCTGTGCTTGGACAGGGGCTTAACAAGGCTGCTGAGGTGACTTTGGTGCTTCAAGTAAGATCACTGGATTTGGAGAAGGGGAAACTAAAGATGATTGTGGATAAGTTAAGAATGAGTGTGGAGAGACAAGGGGCTCGCTTCATTTCGTTTGACCCAGCAGGTGGTGAATGGAAATTCTCAGTTCAACATTTCAGCAGATTTGGATTGAGTGATGATGAAGAAGAAGATATTGTAATGGATGATGCTACTGTAGTTCAAAATCCTGTTGGGAAGAATGATGGTGAGATTTATGATCTTGATGATGAAACCCAGGTAGACACCACTGGTGTTCTGCTTTCTCACTCTCTTCCTGCTCATCTTGGGCTTGATCCTGTAAGGATGAGAGAAATGAAAATGTTGATGTTTCCTGATGAGGAAGGGGAGGCAGAGGATTTTGATGATGAAATACCTACACATAAGAAGCCATCTTTTGGTAAAGAATACATAAGACCTCCTTTACACAGTTCTGCTCAGAGGATGAGCCATAGATCTAGTCCTCCAGTTGCTCGAAAAACCCCGTTAGCACTGCTCGAGTACAACCATGGTAGTTCTGACTCAAACCTTCCTGGGGCCATTCTGATGGCCCAACAAAATAAGGGTCTCTCACTGAAGCCAATGAAACCTGAAGGTTCAGGTTTTAAGCTAGACCTCAAGCAAGAAACACCAGTAACTAGAAGCCATTCTTGCAACATAGTTGATGCAGGATTGTTCATGGGTAGGTCATTTCGAGTTGGGTGGGGCCCAAATGGGGTCCTTGTTCACACTGGTGTACCAGTAGCCAGTAACAATTCTCAGAGGGTGTTATCCTCTGTAATCAATTTAGAGAAGGTTGCTATCGATAAAGTTGTTAGAGATGAAAATAATAAAGTCAGAGAGGAACTTGTTGACTTGGCTTTTGATTCTCCATTAAATCTCCACAAGGAGATAAATCATGTAACAGAAGAAGTTGAAGTTGGGTCCTTCAAGCTGAGGCTTCAAAAACTTGTCTCAGATCGCATCATGCTTTCAGAGATTTGCAGGAGTTATGGAGATATTGTTGAGAGGAGGTTGGAGGTTCCTGGGCTATCCTCCTCTACCCGTGTAGTTTTGTCTCACCAAGTAATGATATGGGAATTGATAAAAGTTCTTTTTTCTGATAGGGAAAGTAGTGCACAATTGAAGTCCTTGGGTGCTGACAATGAGGAAGACATGATGCAGGATATAAAGGAAGCTTCTTCAGAAGTTGACCCAGAAGCACTCCCTCTTATTCGAAGAGCAGAGTTCAGCTTATGGTTGCAAGAAAGTGTTTGTCCTCGTGTGCAAGATACAATAAGCTCAGTGAATGAATCAAATTATTTAGAACATATATTCATACTCTTGACTGGGCGGCAGCTTGATGCAGCTGTGGAGCTGGCTGCTTCTAGAGGAGATGTGAGATTGGCTTGTTTATTAAGTCAGGCTGGTGGGTCCATGGTGAATCGTGCTGATGTTGCACAGCAGCTTGATCTTTGGAAAATCAATAGGCTGGATTTCAGTTTCATTGAGAAGGACCGGTTAAGGCTTTATGAATTGCTCGCTGGTAATATTCATGGTGCTTTGCATGGCGGGAAAGTTGACTGGAAGAGGTTTCTAGGTTTATTGATGTGGTATCAACTACCACCTGACACTTCCTTGCCCATTGTTTTTCACAGTTATCAACATCTTGTTGATATTGGAAAGGCTACATATCCTGTTCCGGTATACATTGATGAAGGACCAGTAGAAGAGGCTGTTAAATGGAGTACAAAAGAACGTTTTGACTTCTCGTATTATCTTATGCTGCTTCATGCCAGTGAAGAGGGAGAGTTTAGCTTCTTAAAGGCTATGTTCAGTGCCTTATCTTCAACACATGATCCTCTTGATTACCATATGATCTGGCATCAGCGTGCAGTGTTGGAAGCAATTGGTGCTATCACTACTAATGATCTTCATGTTCTTGACATGGGACTTGTCTCGCAGCTGTTGTGTGTGGGGAAATGCCACTGGGCCATCTATGTGATTCTTCATATGCCCTACCGTGAAGATTTCCCATATCTGCATGCTAATCTTATTCGGGAAATCTTGTTCCAGTACTGTGAATCATGGAGTTCAGAAGAATCGCAACGCCAGTTTATTGAGAACTTGGGTGTACCAGCTGTGTGGCTTCATGAGGCTATGGTATGTCAATATTTCTTTTATTTGGTGAACCTTATATATCTCAAAGCCTTTTATGCTGCTCTCTATTTGATTTGGTGTAACTATTTCTCATGTCACCGATACTGCAAACTTGGTGACTTATTGATGATTTTTGCACCTAGCTTTGAAACTGTTATCTAGCTGATTGTGGCATTTGAGACTACCATTTATTTTCATTTTCCTGGGAAATGTTTGTAAAAAGTATGTTGTCCTGGTCTAATACATAAATAAAGTGTAGTTTCTTCCATTAGAGTAGTATTGGATACTAAACAGATTTCTGATTTTTTGTTGAGTATCACTGGTTGAATTATATCATTCCTGACCAATGCAGGCAGTTTACTTCAACTACTATGGGGACTTCACAAAGGCACTTGAACATTTTCTTCAATGTGCACATTGGCAAAAAGCTCATTCTATTTTCATATTGTCGGTTGCTCATAAATTGTTCTTGTCAGGTAAAATCTCTCAGATTGCTTGCTTAAGTGATACTTATGCACTATATGAGTACCATTATCTCATATCTGTACAAGTTTCTGGGATCTCTATGAAGGCAATAAATCATTTTGAGAATTTTCTTTTTGATGCCCATTCATTGTTTTGCAAAAATAATTAATACTATAATGTGTATAGTTCAATTGACCGTGGCATTTTTTTTTTTTTTTTGGGATAGATAATCAGAGAAATATTATTAATGAAAATAGTAAGGAAAAATACAAGTTGTTCATGATGATGAACAACAGGAAAAGGATAAAAAAACAACAAAAAAGAGAGAAATCAGGAAACTAATCTGAGAGAAAACATAAACACAGAGAGAGAGGAACAATTAGTAAAACCCCAACAACAAGACCACTCAAAAAGACTGTGCTGGCATAAAACCTTTAACTCTTCCAATGTCTTCTTAGTGTCCTCAAAGGAAAGACGATTTTGTTCCAACCAAGCAATCCACATCAAACAACCTGAAATCAAATTCCAAATATTCGAAGTATGATTCCCAAGCCATTGATGCCAGTAAAATAACAATCCCGCCATTGAGCCAGGCATGACCCAATGAATGACCATGACATTTTTACTTATCAAAAAAATAATTGAAACAGGTAATGTTTTTCTTAGTTTTTCACATAATTAGATTGTAAGGATGCACTAACAAGTGTATTTGGCATGGCCACTTTGCAATATGGCCTGATATATCACTCAAAGGTGCACTGTTGTGCAACTTCTAAGTAAAAACAAGTGTAGTCTTTAATTATTCTTTGAGGGATATGTTGTGTTTTTGATCATTAGTTGAATTGATATATATGATTTTGAGAAATTTTTGATGTATATTTTTGAACTTCGAAATATCGAATAAGATATTCATCTGTTTAGTGTTCCATTTTAGGTTCGATGAGTATCTTATACTTTTGTGATACCATTGATAAACTTGAATTCTTGAGATATATAAAATGGTATTTTAAGGTTAATTTAGAACGTCATCATTTCTGTCTTTAAATGTCTTGTTGGCAGTCATTAAAATGATTTCCTGGAATGTACCTGCAAATGAACTGATGTAGAATGAGATCATGAAAATTATACACAGTTGGCTAACTTCTCATTGATTTTAGCCTGCAGTTTGTGTTTTCTGGTTCTCTGAGCCTAGTCCAAGGATCCATTTATTCTTTCATGTCCCTTCCTTTTCCCTGAGTTTTTTAGTTTTACTAATTTCTTTTTTTATTTTTTATAATTTTCTTCTCAAGTACTATTTAGGCATTACCTTGTAATGTTTTATGCTTTCAGATTTTCTTTCAGATTTTTTTTTTGAAAATCTGTGGATATTCTGGAATTTTTGAAGTTGGTTATGCATTAGCTGCTCTATGGTTTTAACTTCTCAACTTTACAGGCTTCCAACCTGCAGTTGGAACTTTAATTTATATATATGTATTTTCCAATAAATTGCATCTTTATCCATAAAACAGAATTGAAGTGTTAGATCACATGGTCATTCTTGTATGGCTATGTGAGTTGTATTTACCTCTCAAAAAAACGTTGATCTCTTATAAATCTTTTGTGAAAAGTAAAGTAACTTTTAATTTTGTGAATTTAGAGGGAGTGGATGTGCATAAATAACTAAAGCTATCCCCCCCCCCCCCCCCCCCTCCTTTTGAAGGCCTGAATGAAAATTCATGGATTTTAGCCAACTGCCTGGTGAAATGTTTATGGATATCCATACCAAATGGGATCTTTTTGCATTTTTAACAATTATTCAATTCCAAATGGTGTTTTAGATACCGCCAAAAAAGATCCTGCCAGGTATTCATATGGTTAATAGCATGTCTTTTTGAGTTTTTCATGTGGAATGAATTCAGAGCTATTCTGTAATCACAAACTTGTTCTTCTACTAAGAAAACCACAAATATTTATTCAGCAATGATAGTGGTTAATCATTTTCTCCATTCTCATGCAAATTCTTTTCACTTTTGAGCTTTTTTTTCTCCTGTGTTGCAGCCAAACACTCGGAGATATGGAGGCTTGCTACATCTATGGAGGACCACAAGTCAGAAATTGAAAATTGGGACTTGGGAGCTGGAATTTATATTTCATTCTATCTATTGAGAAGTTCATTTGAGGAAGATAATGTTTCCATGAGTGAACTGGTATGAAAGCTTATCCTAAATATTGGAGTTTTGATTTCAATATGCAGTATATCTTGCCTCTCTACATTGTTATCTATGTTATTGCCATTTGAACTAAATTTTTTTGATAAGTAAGATAGTTCTATGTTAAAATACTACTTTATGTAACCAATGAAACTTTGTTGCTGAGCACATCCTTACATATAAAGATATTTCCTTGGATGGTTTCAATCAGTTTTAATGTTTAATAACTATGCTGTCATTCTGTTTGATATTCTATTCAAATCCTGATGGCAGGATGAGTCTTTTCTAGTGGGCAATGATTTTTTTTTGGATAGGTCATAAGACTTTTATTGAAAAAATTGAACATCATGTTCACGATGGTGAACACTCTGAACAAGAAACAGATACAATATAATCAAGAATCATAGGAAATAGAGACTAAAAAAATCAGATAAAGAAATACAATTTGTACATCCTCAAATATGTGCCCAAAGAAACAGAGTACCAAAGAGGAGAGATTTTAGATGATCTAATGTTCTCTCCTTGTTTTCAAAAGTGCGGGTATTGCGTTCCTGCCAAACTAATCACATTAAACATGCTGGGACCAAATTCCAAATGGTTGAATGATGCTTTCCAAACCAATTTCTCCATGTAAAGAAAAAAGAATTGACTGACCTTGGCATTACCCATTGGATCCCAAACATTGTAAAAGCTTTACACCATAGGGCCTGCGAAAACTTACAGTGGAGAAGAAGGTGATCTACTGATTCCCCATCACAGTAGCATAAACAACACCTATTAACCAGAAACTGACATTTCTTGACAAGATTGTCAATGGTGAGTATTCCATCATTAGCTGTTGTCCATAAGAAGAAAAACACCCGTTTAGGCACTTTTGTGCCAAATGCCTTCCCAAGGAAATTCATCGATGTTAGGACTAGGACTAGATAACAGCTTATAAAAAGAGCGCACATCAAATATCCCAGACGTAGTCAATCTCCAAACCAGGTGATCATCCCCCTCACCCCTTGGCATAGAGGAATAAATAAGCTCAAAAAAGGAATAAACAATGTCTGCCTCCCAATCCTAAGGACCATGACGGAGAAGTAAATTCCAGCTCCTACTTCCTTCAGAATTAGATATTACCAAGTCGGAGACCCATGCTTCTTTATATAGAGAGCAAGCAAACATAGCAGGAAAAAGGTCCTTCAAAGGATTAGGCCCACACCAAGGATCATGCTAAAAACTAACACGGCAACCCTCCCCCACATTATACAGAATTTGACTAAAGAACTTCTTTGTTCCTTCCTTAATACTCCTCTACATCCCACACCCATGAGAACCTCTTACCCCTCTAGTGCCTCCTCTCCCCTCACTAGGAATGTTCGTGGTGCGGTGCGGTTTTGGGCCATTTTTAACACTGTACTTTGCGGAGCGGTTTAGCTAAAACCATAACTGTCATGCCCCACCCCCCATGTGCACGGTATTGTCCTCTTTGGGCGGCTTGAAGAGGACAATATTGTGCACATGGGGGTGGGGTGTGACAGATGGTATTAGAGCCGAGAGCCTGGGTGAGGCACTAAGTGCTAAAAGTCTCACATCGCTTAAGTGAGTGTCTAGAGCCTGGTTCATAAGGGGTGCCCTCCCTTGATGTGTATGAGGCCTTTTCCCACGAGGCTTGGTGTCACGTGGGAAGAACAAAACCTTGAAGAACTAAGAGAGCCTTCGGGCCGCCCAAAGAGGATAATATCGTGCACATGGGGGCGGGGTTTGACAATAGTTGCATCGCACCTTATTTTTGCTATTACATGTGCGGTGCGGTGCGGTTTAAAGTTTAGCGAAAACCATAGCCGTACCGCACCTCATTTTTGCGGTAACATGTGCGGTGTTATGTATAAGATGCGGTTTGAATGCTATGAAGTCAGTATATTTTTTAAATTTTAGGCTTTTTCTACTCAGTCCAAAACTAATTTTTTCCCTTTGTTTTTGGTCAAGTTTAAACTATTGAGCTAGTTTTGCTTTATTTTGGGTTGGCTTTTCTAGTCAACACTTGATAGGATTATCAAACCTTTTTTTTTTTTTTGGTGGAAAACTAGGGTTATTAAACTATTAATAATATATTTAATATTAAAAATAAATAAATATATTAATATATAGAGAGAGTGCAATGCCGTGCAGTTTGTGTGGTTTTCTTATTATAAAACTGCAAATCGCACTGCACCATGTGGTGCGATGCGGTGCGGTGCGGTGCGGTGCACTGTTACTTGCAGTGCGGTTATATCATTTTGCGGGTGGTTTTGGTACAGTTTATGCTGTTTGTGCGGTTTGGTGAACACCCCTACCTCTCACCATATTTGGCCGCTATAACTTGACGCCATAATCTGTTACTTTCTTTCCCAAAACGCCACAACCACTTCCCAAGTAAGGCCTTGTTAAACAATCCAATCCTTCGGATCCCCAAACCACCACTCTCAACAGGCAAACAGACCTTATCCCAAGCAACTAAAGGATATTTAAAAACATCATCTGAGGCCCCCCAAAGGAAATTCCTTTGAATTCTTTCTATTCTAGCTGCCATAGCCTAAGGGATAGTAAACAAAGATAAAAAGTAGGTGGGAAGGCTTGAGAGAGTACTTTTTAACAAAGTAAGCCTGCCACCTTTCGACAAATAAAGTCTTTCCAGCTAGATAGCCTTTTCTCCATCTTTTCTATAATAGGATTTCATATCGACGCATCCTTATAATGGGCCCCAAGAGGCATGCTCGGATATCTCATAGGCGATGTGCCCACCTTGCAACATAGGGTATGGGCTAAAGCATTCAAATTCCCAGCATCCCCAATAGGAACAATCTCACTCTTACCTGCATTAACTTTCAAGCCCGTAATAGCTTCAAAGAAGATTAGCACCATCCGAATGTATAATAACTGTTCCCTAGAAGCATCACAAAACAAAATAGAGTCGTCAGCAAAAAGAAGATAAGAGATATGCACACCCCCTTGTTCATGGGACCCTGCTTGAAAACCACAAAGAAAACCACCATTTTCTGTTCTCTTTAGCAGTCTACTGAGCACTTCCATAACTAATAGGAATAATAGAGGAGACAAAGGATTCCCTTGGCGAAGGCCACGAGAACTACTAAAAAAAACCAGCGGAGACCCATTGACCAAAATTGAGAATTTAACTGTAGAAATATGCACCTTAATCCATCCACTCCACCTTGCCCCACATCCCATCCTTTCCATAGGGTAAAATAAGGCATTCTAGTTCACATGATCATATGCCTTCTCAATGTCCAATTTAACTATAACACCCGGGTTGCCACTCTTCAACCTACTATCTAAACATTCATTAGCAATTAGAACCGAATCAAGAATCTGTCTTCCTCCCACAAATGAATTTTGAGAATTGGATATCAATTTATGCAAAACCCCTCGGAGTCTATGAGCCAACACCTTAGCCAAAAGCTTGTAAAGGCTGCCCACAAGACTAATAGGGCAAAAGTCTTTAATATTGACTGCATTAGTCTTCTTGGGGATCAAACACAGAAAAGTGGCATTAAGAGATATCTCAAAAACACACTAGCTATGAAATTCCTTGAAAAATGCCATGACATCCTCTTTTTAAACACTCCATTACTTTTGAAAGAAAGCCATAGAAAACCCATCTGGCCTAGGGGCCGTATCACCTTCTGCCTCCATGAGAGCCTCAATAATCTCCTCCTTCTCAAATTCCCTTTCCAACATAGACCTCTCAGTTTCGTCTAAACTAGCAAACTCTAACTCGTCAATAGTAGGCCTCCAAGCTTCCAGTTCCTGATATAATTTTTTATAAAAATCCACCACCTGATCCGTAACATATGATTCATCCTCATAACAAATGCCATCCACCTCCACTTCCTTGATCTGATTGGTTCACCTATGGGAATTGGCAATTCTATGAAAGAATTGCGTGTTGTTATAACCTTCTTTAATAAAAAGGGCCTTGGACTTCTGCCTCCAAGAAATCTCTTCCAAAAAAGCCAAATAATCTATATCAGATTTAACCAACCTTCTAGCCTTGTCCTCTTGAGTCAACACCTGCATCTCTTTTTTTGATAAGTAATTAGATATATTGATAAAAAAGGAACACCCTAGTGCACCGGAAGTGAACAAGGGAAAGGAAATCAAATACAAAAATTGCAAGAGTCTAGGAAAACAATAAAAGAAGGGAAAGATTTATTATGCAAAGCAAACAACCAATCCCTTAAAGTTCTAAAAAAGAGAAGCTTGAGGTCTGGAATAGATCTCTCAGAATCTTCAAAACATCTACTATTCCTCTCCCTCCAAAGGCACCACAATAAGCAATGAGGAATGATAGACCAAATAAAACCATTTCGATGACGACCAAAGTTGCCTTGCCAACACCTGCATCTCTTCTCTCATGTCAATGTCTAAAAGCTCAGTTAGCAGACTCTTTTTTTTAAAAGCTACATCTCCAAAAACATGCTTGTTCCAATGCTTCAGATCCCCTTTCAGGGCCTTCAACTTACAAGCTAGAACATAACTAGGAGGCCCCACAAAGTGATAACCATTCCACCAAAGCCGAACCTTATCCACAAAATCCTCCACCTTTAGCCACATATTTTCAAATCTAAAAGGACTTTTTCCCCTTGACATGCCACCCGCCTCCACTAGTAAAGGACAATGATCTGACATCACCCTATGGAGAGTCCTTTGGGTCACATCTAAGAAATGCTCCTCCCAATCAGCTAACATCAAAACTCCATCAATTCTGGACATTGAAGGAGTATTAGAATCTCGAAACCAAGTATATTCACCTCCCATCAAAGGCAAATCCACCAACAAATGTTTTGCAATAAACTCTATTAGTCCCCTCGAACTTCCAAAAAAATCAGGTGGAGATCCATTTACCAAAACAGAAAACCGAACTGTGGATATACAAGTGCAAATCCAGTTACTCCATCTCTCCCCAAAGACCATCCTCCTCAACAAATCTAGGAGTGCCTCCCAATTCACATGATTGTAAGCTTTTTCAATGTCTAGCTAAAAATAAACCCCTGGATTTTTACTCTTCACTTGACTATCCATACATTCATTGCCAATACCTTAACCAAAATTTTATACACTCCCCACCAAAATTTTTCCATTTGAACTAAATTACGGGACCAAAGCTTACTTCAAGTGTGAGATTATTCAATCAAAAATAATAAAAGTGTGATTATTATTGTAAATCAGTTTGAATCTTGAACAGTTGTCTTGAGCTCAACTTGGGCCTATGCTGATGAATGGGCCTCTCTCAAATAGGGTTACTGAGTCTAGGGGTTTTCATGCATGTGGTCCAACGTAGGTATTGTCATAAATGCCTGATGATATTTGGGACACGACTTGTACTAGTGGACCAGGCACTCATCAACTTTGTTACTCTTCTTGTTGGGCTGGAACTAGAAATTACTCTAAAAGGGCAAACAGCCGTGGCACTGGCCTGGTCGCTGATAGGCTAATACAAACAATATCAGTGATAGCTAGGAATAACTTAAAGCCAATTACCACACACATGCATATATATAGAAATGGTTAATGTTAATGTAGTAAAATTCCTCCATGCTTATCATGCTCTAATTTGCATCAGGGATTCAAGAGCAGACTAACATGCTAATACTAAGCTTGTGCCTGATATTAACAATAACCAACTAAAAGCAATATATATATATATATATATTTTTTTTTTCTTTTCTCTTATCTCTTGCTCTAACATTTGTTGCATTAATTTGCCTTTTGAGATTTTATTAGTCTTGCCTGAACTAACATGTTAACACAGCATGCTTCAATCCTTTTTTATTATGCAATAGAATGATAAAGGCTTGAGAATGATGATTATACTAATCTTTGGTAGCTTTGATGATGTATGGATTTATGCAATCTAGGGTGGAAGCTAAATTTTATATAAAGACATGGTCAATGCTAATATGGTAAAATTCATGCAGTGGAATGATAAAATCTTGAGAATGATGATTATACTATTCTTTAGTGGCTTTTATGATGAATGGATTTATATACAAAGTAGAGTGTAAGCTAAAATTATATGCCCAAATTTATGGAATATACTCGAAAGGCATTGTAAATAATTTTTCTTTCTGTAATGAGTGCTAAGGAAAATGTAATGTTTTCTGTAGGATTCTATTGAGAGCAAAAATGCTGCTTGTAGAGACTTTCTTGGTCGGTTAAATGAGTCTTTGGCAGTTTTGGGTGGCAAATTACAAGTTGATGCAAGGTATGAATGTTAATCCCTTTTCTCAGTGTTTGTAACCATGATAACATGCATGTTGAAGCTGTTTCTTTTGATGAGATGCTTCTTTCAGTCAATGGCCTTTTTATATTTGACAATTACTACAATTTTATTGAAGTGAGGAGATATATTTTACATAGGATGTGTGGGAAACACTCCTGTAAAGAATACAATTGAATAGAGATGGGGACTCTGAGGTCTACCATAGAGCTTATATAGGAATCATGAAGGATCCTAGCCCGTTATTGTTTTACTACAGCCCTGAACTCTATAATATGATCAACTATGCAGTTCAGCCTGCACGAGTACGTCTGTGTGGGTGTGAGTTGCATCATTATTTCATATTCCCGTCATCTGCTATTCTGGTTAATTACAAAATTGTCTTGCATCCTACTACCTTACAATTGAAGCAGCATATGTTTCATATCTGGACATTTTATCCTTGCCCCATTTTGTCAATGTTCTGCCTTCAAAAACCTGACCAACATTTGGTGGTGCTGCAGACTTGATCAATTTTTCTTTGCCCTTCCCACCTATTCTTAACCATCATTGATTTTTATGCATTCAAAATATAGGATTTCATTTGTTAATTAGGTAGATGGCCATATAGAAAAAGGAGCTAATGAGGTTGCCTGTAGATGGTGAATCCCTTAAGATCTACGTCTTTTCCAGGCTTTTTATTTACTTTTTACCTCTCTCCCCCCTCTCCCCCTTTTATGGAGTTTCTATTTGGCACTTTTTTTTTGGCTGGGGTAACCAGGAAAGAGAGCTTTTGAAGGCCCTTCAACAAAAGAACAGTTATTGTGATATATGATGCTTTACTATTTTTACTTGAGTATTTTCATACTGGCAGAAGTTTCCTACAATTTTTACTTCCCAATCAACATAAAGACAAGGCGTTTACTCTGGCACTGCATAAAACATTGAATTTGCCAGACTGTTGGCTCTTGCTTGGCTTATATGTATGTCTTATACAAAGTGAATTTGACAAAATGCTCAACTTTAACCACCTATGATGACAGAATTGTTTTTTTAAATGTGTTATTTTCTGTGAAGCTCCTACTTAACTGTTTCCCAAACTTAAAACTTTACACGATTTAGGAGAGCAGTTTCATATCCATAACCAATAAAATGTTTAAAATATTACCTGTTGCGGCTTCTCCTTCAAAATCTTACAAGTTTAATGCTTGTATTATTATTATTTTTTTCTTTCAATAATTCAATAGTTAGGGGTGGGGGATTTCAACCCTAAATGTCTCTGTTATAAATACCAGAAGGTGTTAACCAGTTAAGTTACAAAACTCTTGGCTTTATGCTTGCATTATTCGTAACGAAAGATTCCATTACATTGAGATCATAACTGAGTTCTAGAATCAGAAAGAGTGATAAACAAACCTGACTTATTGGTCCATATTTCTATAAATTCAATGCCAAAGTTTCAAAATTGCTGGATATCCATGCACATGATGAAATCTTATGCATCTCTACTCTCTTGATGACTTGTACCAATTTAGCTTTGAATTTTTTATATCAGCAAGGAGTATGATGAGAAATGAACCCAGTTGATGAAAGTTCTTGTGTGAATGTTCTTGCATATATCATGGTCAAACAATTAATTATCTTTCCTAGGAAAATCTGATCTGTTATACATGAAGTAATTAAAACATGAAGCTGACTGTATAAACTTAAGAACCAAAATATATTGTATATTAAATAAAGTTTGTATTGTAGTGTATATCAGTGCCGACTGGATATAAATCTGTATTGCAGTGTATGGAGAAGATAAAACCTATCATGTTAAAGTCCAAGAATCACTCTCCAAATTTGGGAGAAAGGCTTTTAATCAACTCTCTGTCCTATAATTCAGCAAAAAAAAAAAAAAAAAAAAAAAAAAAAAAAACTGTGTCCTATACCCCACAGAAGCAGGAGGCTTGCACACTCGTAGAACCTTTGTTAGTCTTCTAATGTTTAGATTTCAACTATTGAATTTGAATGCTGTTTCCCACTGTGTGTTTGCAGAATAGCTTATTCAAAAATGGCAGAGGAAGTTTGTGGTTTGCTTCTTTCTGACATTGGAGAAGGCTCAACATGTGATGATCAGTTAAGCTGCTTTGACACTTCTTTCAGTGCTCCTATTCCTGAGGACCTACGCTCAAGTTATTTGCAGGGTGCAGTATCTGTTTTTACATGCTTTCTTTCAGAGGTGGCTACATAGGATTTACATTTTTTACGGCATGTGAAGTATTTGTGGTTGAGGTGTGATATGAAGGTTGAGTGTTTTGTTGTTAACTGCCCATTTGTATTCTTAAAAGAAAATTGCGCTAAAGCTCTCCAACCAAAAAAAAAAAATATATATTCTCCCACCCCCCCCCCCCCCCCCCCCCCCCTCTTATGATCCTGAATTTATTTGCTATCTGCCTTTTTTGAATTGTAGGCTGTAGTATTCTGTAGCATTGGTGGATGGACTTTGAGATGTATCAGCTAGGGATTTTTTTTTGATAAGAGCTAGGGATTTTTTTGGTATGAAAAGATGCATTTACACCCTGAAGTTTAGTTGAAAATAATTGAAATGGTCAATTGCAAATTACACTCCTAACGTTTGAGATTGCTTGGATTTTACATCCCAACGTTTCAGAACTTGGATTTTACACTCTGAAGTTTGGTTTCGTTAACAATTCACCCCTCACGGTTAGTTTTTGCTTTTAACTGACACATCATCATATTGGCATGTTTTATTTTTGCTAAATCAACCTCAAAACTACCGGTTTCAATGAAAAGTAAAAGCTGACTTGACATACACAAAATAAAAGCCTAAATTACACCGTTTCAGCCTAATTTCTAAAATCCCAAACCAAAACTCATGAAGGCAGCTCCCTCCCACCTCGCACTGTAGAGACCCATTGTGAACGGCTCTGCATCTGCAGCCATAGTGGTGGTCACAGCGGCAGCGGCAGCCACAGTATCATTGCAACAAATTTACAAAGAAAACAGTTCAGGTTAAACTTCTTCAGTGAAACCCATTAGATTTGAACAATCAAGTCAAGGGAACTAAAGGGTATGAAGGTCTGATAAAAAGAAAAGTGAATGATAATAATACAAAAACTACCATGCTTCTAAAAGAAGCAAGAGTTAACGGTTTATCACTAAGTAAATCACTAAGAAGTAAGTAAGCTTTGGCAATTGGCTAGTGCTTTGACGCCAACAAATCTGGAATGTAGAATCTGTATAGGAAAATCATTTTCTCCCTCTTTAATTTGTTTCCGCTATTTTAGCTTCTACAACTTTTTTCCAGATTCAACCTTAGCCAATACAACAATTCTTCCATTTAAAAGAAATAAATAATTGTTGTGGGTTCAAAAATCTGTCAAAGAAAGAGAAAGCAAAGAAAGAGAAATAGAGCTGGAGAGGAGAGAAAGAGTTCTCACTGAGGTAGCTTGTTGTGGCTGCCGCTTTGACTGCTGCTGTGGCTGCTGCTGTGGAGCTGTTCTGCTGTGTGTTCACGATGGGTCTCTGCCGTGCAGGGTGGGAAGGAGCTGCTTTCATGGGTTTTGGTTTGGGATTTTAATAGTTAGGCTGAAATGGTGTAGTTTTAGGCTTTTAGTTGTGTATGCCAGGTCAGTTTTTATTTTTCATTGAAACTACGTAGTTTTGAGGTTGATTTGACAAAAACAAAACATGTCAGTATGGTGATGTGTCAATTAACAGTAGAAACTAACTGTAGGGGGGGAATTGTTAACGAAACCAAACTTTAGGGTGTAAAATCCAAGTTCTAAAACTTTAAGGTGTGAAATCCAAGCAACCCCAAACGTCAGGGGGTGTAATTTGCAATTTACCCTAATTGAAACGATGATATTTATCTAGGTGGTTTTCTATAATTGTCTTGGTCAAAATCTAACAAGCAATCTTTGTTGGTTCTTGGGCTTGAGGATTTGGAAATTAAGAAATTTGGATTGTGATATCTTGTATAACTTGTTTGAGTGAAACTCAAATTACAAAATAAAAGTTCAGAGAGTTAAAAATGAAAAGAAACTAGCATATATAAAATTCGTATTACGTGAGAAACAAGGAACAAACATGAGTAACTCTAGTTAACAAGCATACAAACAGTGGCAAAGTTAAGATTTTAATTTTGGGAGGAGAAAATTTATGATTGAAACATACATGTAATTTAGACCAATATAAATAATGATAAACTATTCAAGTGAATAGTAAGCGATATTTTAATGTATAAAAAAAAAATTGATTATTACAAAGTTTTATTATAAATGAATAAACTATTTTATGATTTGGTTTCAAAGTCAAAATTCAACGTACGATTCACCTGAAAGGATCTTTAGTAGCTTGACAGATGTCAACTCCAAATCATGTAAAATATGATATTTTGATTAGTATATACTCATATAATGATCAAATGGTAACATTTAAAAACTATACCAAAAAAATGTATGCACTTGAAACTCAAATTTTAAGTTAAAAACAATATTAAATTAACTTAATATAAACTTTGGAGCTTATTATGTAATTATTTTTATATTTTATTACTTATATAGAAATTTTAATGAAGAAAAATAAATTATTATATAAGATACTAGAGTTTCACTTTTATATATAGGGAAAAATAAATTATTATATAAGATACTAGAGTTTCACTTTTATATATAGGGAAATGCTAACAAGTACGCTTAGGGTATTGGTTAACAATCAATTTTAGGAAAGTTTTGATCTAATTTTTATGAAAAATGGAAAAAACTGTCAAAACATTAATTGTTTTTTTTTTTTCTTTAACTGGACTGTTAATCAATGCCCTAAGGGCACTCGTTAGCATAACCCTTATATATACACACACACACACATGGTGTAACTTTAAGCAATGTTATATCATCCAATAACTTGTTATTGAATTCATATTTAGAAAATCTCATTGCTGGATTATATATTCTATATGTTTTTAACATGCATGCCAATTTTGATGCCAATCAAATTTTATTTGCCATTCGATTCATAAACTCATATTTTATGTATTATTTTAAACGACAAAAACTTGAATTTAAATAATTGATTGATGACATAACTATTAATATTAGATTGTTTTGAAAATTTTCAAGTATGAAGAATATATGAAGATAATGTAATCCAATGGTAGATTTGTCAAAATTCTCATCAAATTAAAAAATATTGGGTGTTGTAATATTGCTTGATGTTACACAAAGTGTAACTTGAACTCAAGCTATATATATATATATATATATATATATATATACACAAATTTGGTGTAACTTTAAGTAATGTTATACTACTCAATAACTTGTTATTAAATTCATATTTAGAAAATCTCATTGTTAGATTATATATTCTATATGTTCTTAACATGCATGCTAATTTTGATGCCAATTAGATGTTATTTGTCATTCGATCCATAAACTCATATTTTATGCATTATTTTAAACTACAAAAATTTGAATTTAAACAATTGATTGATAAAGATAATGTTATTTGCCATTCGATCCATAAACTCATATTAATATTAAATTATTTTGAAATTTTGCAAGCATGGAGAATATATGAAGATAATGTAATCCAATGGTAGATTTGTCAAAATTTTCATCAAATTAAAAAATATTGAGTGTTGTAATATTGTTTGATGTTATACCAAGTGTAACTTGAACTCAAGCTAAATATATATATATATATATATATATATATATATGGTTAGATTTAAGTTACAATTGGTGTAACTTTAATCAATATTACACCCCTTAATATTTTTTAATTGGATGTAAATTTTGACAAATCCACTGTTAGATTATATTATATTTGTATATTCTCTATGCTTGCAAAATTTCAAAGTAATTAAAGATTAATAGTCATGTCATCAATTAATTATTTAAATTACAAGTTTTTGTAGTTTAAAATAATGCATAAAAAATGAGTTTATGAATCGAATGTTAAATAACATCCAATTGATATGAAAATTGGCATGAGTGTTAAGAAGATATAGAATTAGAACATGTAATTTAACGATGGAATTTTCAAAGTATGAATTCTATAACAAGTTATTGGGTGGTGTAATATTACTTAGAGTTACACTAAGTGTAACTTGAACTCAACTATATATATATATATATATATATATATAATAACATTTTCACACGTGTTTAGAGGCTCTTTTCATTTTTTTTTTCTAAAGGAAAAAACTATTTATTTATCATAATTCAGGGTTGATGCATTTTCAAATTTAAAAAATAAAATAAAATAAATGGTGTGATGAGATTTATGTGTTTCCGGATGTGTTTATATTCATTATAATTCAAGGTTGATGCATTTTCAAATCACAAAAAAATTAATGGTGTGATGAGATTTATGTGTCTCTGGATGTGTTTATATTTTATGCTACATCTCATCACACTCTAGGGATTTAGGTGATTGGAAAATATACCAATCCTAAATTATGATGAATGAAAGATTTTGTTCTTTAGGAAAAAAAAATTAGAAGAGTCTTTGAGCACTCACAATGTGTGTGTGAAGAGGCTAGTTATAGCAATATTAGTTGGTCAATGTCAATTAATATTACTTGTCGGCTTATTTGAACCATTGGATTTGAATAAATCTTGGTTACGTAATGTAAGGACTCAGTTTGTAACCACCCATAAATGATGTTGGGTTCGTACGTTAGAAGGCCCAAACAATAAAATTTGTAGAGCGTGGGTTTGAAAGGCTAGGCCTTGGTCACCGGATGATGGTTAGTCGTGGTGTTCATACAGAAAATAAACTATGTTCGCTCGAGAAGTCTATCTCCTCGATACGGTCTGGGAGGCTCTGGTTCTTGGCCTTTTTTCCCAGCCCCTTTTCTGGACTGCTTACTTCCCCTTTTATATTAGCCTGCACCTCTCATCCAGCGTCCACGTGTAGGTTCGACTTTCCAGGACTGATACTTGTCCCATCAACCCATACTTAAAGTGGTTGGGGGTGGTTGTAAAAGCTGAAAAGTATTGCTCTGTCTGACGCAGAGTATTCAATGGCAGTAATGACAGCTTTTCCTTTGTCCTTTGTCGCCATATTATCCAGGGTTTTTTTTTATCAACGCGGATGTGTTCGGTCATTCCTAAAACTGTTCCTATGCCGTTCTTGCCCTTTCTCTTAGGAGGGCTTTGAGGATGCCGAGGACAGAGTCATCCTCGGCTATGTCTCAAGGCTACTTGGACTTTTATTGTATGTCCTCGGCTATACCCCACCTCGGCTCGGGCCTTGGGCCCTAAGGTAAACTGGGCCAGGGCCACAATTTCTTTGGCCCCACACATAACATTTTGTAGTCATGTTAATATTTTTTTCTGAAGAATTCAAAAATCAAATTGAAAATTTCCGTTGTCATGTAAAGGAAAAATTCTAATACTTAATCAGTTTCTAAGGTTATTCTATAAACATTATTTTTTATTTTCAAAAATGAAAAGTTATATCACAATTTGTCATTTTATCTAGTATAAGTATTCCCATTAAAATCCAAACGCATTAGAGTTAGAAATTGTGAACCAAAATCACTTTTACATCTACTAACAATTCCATAGAATATATCAATGAGGGTATTAGGAGTGAATGACAATGTAACGTTCTACTTTGACTCATGGCCTTGTTTTACACAGGATTTCCATCTTATTTTATCTCTCCTATTTCCATGTCCTTCCGTTCTAGAACCTATCATGGAAAAATCAATTGCAATAAAATAAATAAAATAATTACATTTTTTTTACCCAAAATTCTATAGTTCACAGTTACAAAATTAAAAAAAAAAAATTCCAAAGAAAAAAAAAAAACTATTCACACATATAACTCACTTATATACAACAAACAACCTTTTAGGAAAATTAAAAGGGAAAAAAGAAAAGAAAAAACAAAACAAATAGCATAAGAAAACGATGCCATTCCTTGAACCTTTTTCATTGTTTGACTTCAATCTCATTTGGTCCTTAGTTCCTTACTTTTGCCCCCATAAAACTAAATGAGCAACAACTGCAATTGCTCTAATAACCTTGAAAACAGTTATAGAACAATATTTATTATTTCAAATCTTTTTCTTATAATTTCCTCAACAAATAAATCAAAATTACATACAATAATCAAAATCATATGAGCAATAAAACGATAAAAAAAGAAACAGAACTAAGAGAATTATCTTGTAGAAAATGAATACTCCTTCCTTTGAGAGAGAAAAAGAGAGTTATTAATTTTTTTTTTATAAGATTAAAGCAGGAGAAAGAGAGACATTTATTTATATATGATTTTGGCAATTGACTTGCGGTTTAGAAGAACTATTGATTCACCGTAAATGTAGTAGCTAAAACTTTGATAATATTCTGACCTGATTTTGTTTCTTCTAAATTAAAAAAGAGGTAGGATCATGGAGGTAAATCACATCTTATTATTGGACATGATATACCACAAGATTCCCACATTAGCCTATGACCTCGGTGCTAACGAGTCCTGCACTACTCGAACCCAAGTGCTATGGCAAGGTGGACGAGGTCTTTGACCACTAGACCCAGACACCAGAGTTTAATATTCTGACCGGATTATACTTGACCGATTTGGCTCTGAAATTTCATTTAATAAGTTAACATGACATTCCCTTCTCAAAAAAAAAAAAAAAAAAAAAAATGACATTCAAGTCCCATGAAATGAATATCAAATAAATATAAGAGAGAACATTACTTCAAATCGACTTTGTTGAAATTGTATTTTGTCCATCTTGATTACAGTAAATATTACTTTATTAAGACTTGGGAAAACCCTACAGTGCGCTTCTATTAATATTGCACCTAGTCTCAAAGGTTGAATGGATGAAGCACATCACGTCAAACTAGCACCAGAACAACGAAATTAGTGAATTTTTGGTGAACCTCCGCTTTTTAGTGACATTGCCAAACTTTGATTGAACCTATTATTTACCTTGATTTGGGTTTGGGGTTAGATTCAGAATGATAGAATTTTACAAATTTTGACTGAGCTTAACCAAAATTTCTCTGTTTGATTGGAGTAATTATGTTATCATAATTGAGCATCGAATCTATATATCTATATAATAATAATAATAATAATAATAATAATAATAATCTATATATAAAATAATAGGTGAAGCAGAGAGAAACTCAAATTGCAATTTCAAATTAGAACTCTAATTTTGTGTCATGTGTCCAGATTGCAATTCCAAATTAAAACTCTAATTATGTGACATGTGTCTAGATTCTCACAACCACACCAATTTCAATATGAAATTAGAGTCTAATTTTCCTCCACCTCGACTCTCTTTGTCTTTTGGCTCTTCACGTTTTTGTTTTTTTCTTTTTTCACATTAATCTCAATCACTCTAAAAACTCATTGTCTCAGTTCCAAAGAGAACGTCTCTTAGTTTCTCTCAAAAATGAGCCCCTCGCCTTCGCTAAATCTCAGATTAGAGTTCTCTCTTTTTTATTTTTTCCAGAAAAAGAAGCAGAAGCAGGAAGATGAAGCCGACTTTAGTATCAAGAACAAAAAAATTCCCCTTCGCCCATAAACAACTCCTCCAATGGAGTTCCAGAGCTTCTTCTTCTCTTAGGTCTAGGATTTTTAATTCTTCTCCGTATCTTTCTAGAACCTTCCCTGCTTCTTCTTCCACTCCTCCTCCTGTGTTCAGTTACCGATCTCTCAACTTCTCCTCTGCGGTTCAATCTCTCCGCTACTCCGCCTCCATGGAAGGTACACTCTTTCTTGGTTCTTTTTCTTTTGCTTAAGTTTTGTTTGGTTGCCAAGAACCAAAGAATTTTCTTTTGTTTAAACATTGTTTGGTTGTCGAGAAAATAGGATGAAATAAAAATGAAACTTTTATATTTTTTTATTTGGGTGATATTTATGCTTTCTTATTTTGGTTAAATTCCTGTTTGTTGCCTAGAAAATGGAGAAATGAAAATAGGATGAATATTTTTTAGTTGAGTTGGTGATTTTTTTTTCTTGTGCAATTCTTGCAGGTGATCTCATTTTGATAGTATTTTGTAAGAGTAACCATGGGTAAGAATTTTTTTCAAAGAAAAATAATTACTTGATTTTAGCTTCTTGTAGGATATTTCTTGGTTTGAAGAGCTTCTGACATCTCCCCCCTCTTTTCATCTGGTGCATTGATCAGATTTTGGGTTTGTATAAAGGTTATATCATAGTAAAGGATGTTTTTGAGTTTCTTTTTAGCTATCTTGAATTTTGGCTATTTTACTATTTTTTGGAGGTACTTGAGAAGGTTTGCGTTTTTTTTAGCAGACTGGCAAATATGTGTCTTTCTTGCAGGTTATACTCCTAATTATTTTGGCTGTCCCTTTTGGCTTAGAAGCAAAATATATATTTTATTGAAGCTTGTGTCTGGAATAACAAGTGTTGGAGTTGCACTTCATCTTCATGTATACAATTTAGATGCTCCGGTCTCAGTTTATGTGTACCACTTTTATTTCGAAACTCTAATTTTAACAATTCTCTGTAATTGTAATTAATCATGTTTAATTACATTGTTGTGCATCACCTTCAATAAGTTATGCCATCTTAACCACCGGTAAGTTTTTCTTCTTTTCATTCTTTCTTAGATCTGGGTATGGGTATGAAATATGAATTAGTTTTGAGAAATTTGGTTGGATTGATTTTTATTTAGGTATTTGGGTAACATTAGGTTTTGATTTGATTTTTTGAAATTTGGGGTTATATATGATTTAGGTTTGGAGAGGGCAAAAACAGAGAAATAAGAGAGAAGGAGAGAGTTCTCTGTTCCCTCTTCAGACTTAAAGCACCACTGCAAGCACATAGGGAAAGAAAAATCTATGGGCTACATATCTTTCACCATCAGATCGTAGGAATTGGCTCCGGTATGTTTTCCTTCATTTTTTTTAAGATTTGGGAATGAAACATTACTTTTTATTGAGTTTTTTTTGTTGGATAGGTTTAGATTTGATTCTTTTTTGTTTCGGGCTTTTGGATTCTCCATGAAAATGTTTGTTTTCTCAATTTTTCGATTTTTTTTCCCTATTTTGGATTATAGAAATCACTAAGCCTTTCCCTGTTTTCTAATATCTGCGTTCATAGTTTTTTTTTTTTTTTTTTTTTTTTTTTTTTTTTTTTTTTCTGGGGTTTTGATTTGGAAAACTGGTTTTGTTGTTGATTCATCACCAACAGCAAAACTTTTATCCCTATTGAAAAATATATGGATTTAGTAGAAGGTAGGCATGGTTTTTTTTTTTTTTTTCCTATTCAATTACCGTTTCAAATTGTATAAAACTATTCCCTTTTTTGATTTGGGAAATTATGATTCATTCATTCATTCTGTTCTTTCTTTGCTGAATTTATTTGTATTAAGGAACTATCATTTTGTATGTGAATGTTCTACTTTATGAAATGGGCAGTACTTTTATGATTTCTTTTTTTCATTTTGCTTTGTTACAGTGTGAAACTTGGAAAACATTTGTTTGTTTATATGTGAATTTGATTTGGTATTTGATGTTTACTTTTAATTAAAGCCATTTTTTTTATTTTTTTATTTTTTTTTATTTTGTTTATGAATTCATGGTGTTGAATGGGAAGCCAAGTCCAAAGAAGAAGAAGAAATTGTCAATTCTTCCCCTTTATCGTATCTCTTATTTGGTGTTTTTGCTTTTCTATTGATTTCAATATTTGTTTTATATTGAAATATTAAGTGCTTTTTCTTTTCTCTCTTTTACTATGGATTGCCTGCATTGCCATTAATTTTGTTACTGACAATAATTCCAATTTTTGTATCTTATTGGTTTCATATGTTTGAAGAAATGTTGATGAGAGGGTTAACAAGAAAATTGATAATCATGTCAGTTGAATAATCCCAATTTTGTTGTTGGTAAACCTCATTGATAAATTGGTTTTCAGAACAGATAAAAATTGTCCATGTGTGTTTCATTAGATTTATTGCAAAAATGAAAGTAGTGACATGTAATCTGTCTCTATTGTTCTTGGGCATGGAAAACACAGATTGACTATGCTTCAACCTCTCTCTCTTAAAGATTTTCCATTATCTATTTTTGTTTTTTTCAAATCAATTTTTTCCTTGGTTTCTCAATTCCCATCAAACTATTCGAAGAAAGGCTTGAACTGAATTTTTGGTCAATTTTTCCTTAATTCTGATTTTATTTTAAGGTGAGTGGAAGAAAAGGCAAGCAGATGTAGAAGCTGTCCAGGAAGCCAAACGTAAGATAAAGCTTAAGAGATAAAGTAGCATGACAAGCATTAGGCCATTGTGACTGAACAAATATGAGGTAATGTTTAGTACCGTGTAGTGCCATGTTATTGAGATATCTGCAACTGCATGAGAATTGTATTTTCTCATGTAATCTTGATGTTATGAGTCTGATGTTGCATTTTAGATCCTCTTTATGATCATCAATGACTAATTAACAACTCAGAAAATTTTACCTACTAAATGCAGGTTATAAGAGTTGGGATAGTAGCTTGATGCCAGATTAGCAAGTGAGGGAGACAGAGAAGAGTGAAGGAGAGAGAGAGAGAATAAGAAAGATAAGAAAATGCTTTAGATTACTACACCAACACTACCCAATATATATATTTCTAAAATCTATGTGTTTTGAGTAGTTGATAGGCTAAATCTAGAAAATTTAGAGTACGTTTTATGGAATTTCTCATAGAAGCTTTATTGTTTTCTAAAATAAATTTGTTATCTGGTGTTTTTTTCCCTATTTGATGCAGAAAGCTAAATATTATAAACAATTATTCTTTTTTCCTTCTATAATGGTTTTAATCAGATAAGAATGATCTTATTTTGTAGTTAATATTTTCAATTGTAGATTAGGAGCTGCATTCTAAAGAATTATGTTCTTCCATCCTTTATAAAGACAAACCATGTCATCATTTATGACATTAGTAATAAAAACAATCGATTGATATTGATATTAATTCAAATTTTTATAAATACTGCCTTACCTTATGAAAATAGTAAGCTAGAAGTTTAGTTTTTATTTTATTTGTAAATTCTTACAATCATGGACCAACAAAATTAGTGATCTGCTATTTGCTCCAAAGTTAACATTGATAGTATTATTGATGTGTAGGTGTAAAAAAAAGTTTTAAACACCCCAAAGTGGATATGGTAGGCAAGATTACCATCATGCAATTGCTGCTGAAAAGCTGTCAAACTTAAATCCTTTTGTAAGTTTTTGCTTCCTTTTAATTTCCTTCTTTTATTTGATTTGTAAACAAAAGTTGGGATTGTCAAATGATCATCGTCCCATTTTTGTTATATCTGTGGCCTTTTGTAATTTCTTGTCACTGAATTATTTAAAAAACAAAGTTTTGAATGTGTTTATATCTATAATTATTTATAGCTATGAATTTATTTCCTTATGCTCAACCTTTAACATTCCGATGTAGAGAGTTATTATAGTTCTTTATTTGTATGGATCATATTGTTTGAGTTTTGTATTTTGGTTTAAATGAGAACCCACATCCAAAAAAATTGCTACTACCAGTAAAGTTTTTTTTTTTTTTTTTTTTTTTTAATGGGTTGCAAGGCTAAGAAAGCTATGAGTTATGACACAAACATGAGTTATGAAAACAAGTTTGAGTGATTGCTTACATGTGAAGAGTATTAAAATAAAACAATGCTTGAGTGGGTTACCTAAGAGATCTCAGAATTTAGGAAGAAGAAGAGTGCTAATTTTGAAAAAAATTGAGCATATGAGAAAAAATGATGTGGTGTTTGGCTCAGTTATTGTGGCTATGATTTACTTATTTGTTCACAGTCAGGATTGTCCAATATATTTTTGAAGAAAGAAAGTATAGAAAAGACAAAGACAAGTTGAATGTCAGAGGATTCAAGCGAGGTTTAACATGCATTGTAAAACAGCTGGTGATGATTAGCTCTTTTTTAGTAGAATTTCTAGATGTTTCTTGCATTTATAAAGCTTGCCAAAGTGGTGAAGGAAAATTTTTAATTATTAAAGTAGGAAGTAGTTTTTGTTATAAATGGGTGTTAATTTTGAATGGAGTTTCAATGTAAAGAAGACATGTCTGTAGTTGGGTATGACGATAATGATGATGGTGGTGGCAACAATGTTCCCTCATCGAGTAGTTTTTTCATTTTGTTATCGCAATTTTTTACCGAAAGCATTGTTTTTTACCCTAAAAAAAATCTGATTGTGAATTTTTTTTTCCCAGCTAGCTTGGATTCTTTATCTTAATACTTACTTACATATCATTCATGTTGGGCTGGCTGTGTTTGGTTTCTAAAATACTGGAGTAATGTAATGTAATGTAATATTGGATTGGTTTTGATTAAGGTATTTGGGTTAGAATTCATTTTGTTTTGGGTTATTAACCAAATCCAAGTTAGTTTAGGTTGTAATGAAATTGTAAGTGGTGTGTCAGTATAGACTATTTTAATATTAAATAATCACATAAGAGCTATTAATTATTGTTATTAAAATTCTATCAAATATCTCCTCATTATCAATAATTTAACTTGCTTCATTCATTGAACCAAATTTTTTTTTTCGAAAATTCTGCTTATTAGTTATTGATGCAGTTCATAAAAATACTATAATTCAATCATTTATAAATTTGATTGTGATAGTTATCTATGTATTTAATTTGAAATTCATATTGGGTGTTTTTTTCACATGTTGCTCCTCTTTATAATTTGGTTTCCTATGTTCTTTAAGGGCTTCTTTTTTTAATTATTTTTCCTGGGATTGTGATGTAAAGGTCTAAGAGTTCACAAATCACAGTGATTGAGGCATGTAATTGCGTTACAATGAATATCATAATTTAATGGTAAGTTTAGGGATTTTCCCCTTTTCTATTGATTTAAAAAAAAAAAAATATATTCCAACATGTAATAGAATGCAAACTTGGCAAAGAAGCAGGAAATTAGGAACAATGGGCATTTTGTTCTTTGAAACTTATTTCTCTGCATCTTGCCATCCTATATCTATGGTAAGCTTTTTTGTAGCAGGCATTATTCTTTTGATGGACAATTTCTACTTGAGCATAATTTGGTTTTAATGCTCATTTGAGAAATTTGAAATTTGTAAATTCTATTAAATAGTTTACTTGCTGCAAGTATTTTGATCTCTGCTAATTTCTATGTTTTGTGTCATACTATGTGCTTTATATTTTGTTTCTAGAAGGACACCATTGTAACATATGATATATATTTTTTAAATTCTATAAAAGATAGTTGGAGTTGATTTTAATTGGAGTGATATTGTATTTTATACATAGCATTCCTGCAAGTAGGACAAATGAAGGGCTGTACAACATGCCCTTGCACTAATATATATTTTACTGTGAAGGATACTTTGATGAACATTTTCTTTCATTTTTTTTTCCCTCTTTTTTATATAGGTTTGGGAAGAGTTTTAGACTTCCATTTTCTTCTCTTTTTTTCCAGCTAAAAGTACTTGCCTCTTTGTAGTAAAAAAATTTCAGCTGAGGTTTTGGACTTTCTTTCATCAAAAGCCAGTCAGTTAGGCAGCTTAGATTTGGTGCAAATGTGAGTTGGGTGTTTTGTCATTTGATGAGTCGCCTTGAATGTGTTTGATTATTGTTGTCAATCAGAATCACATTAGAGTTTTGAATGAGATTTACACTACTTTGACTCAAAAGAACAAAAAACTAAGCCCTCTCTCAAAAGTCTTTTTAAAGAATAGAGAATGCCAAGAAGAAATCTGCACTTGACCATAAATTAGGATTTAATATTGGATTATTTCAATGAATTATGTAGACTGCTTAATCTATCCTTTGGAATTGTTTTCCCAGTTTCAGGCTTCTTTTTTTCCTTCTTTCTTAGGTAAACAATATTGAACTTCTTCTTTTCTTTGTTTGCAGCTTCATCCTGATGCCAAACTTAGGATTTAATGTCGAAATCAAAGTTTGAGAGGGAATTTGCAGCTTGAAAGTAGATGGATTTATTGCATTTTGTACGTTAATAGCAATTTCCCATTTTGATTTGCAAGGACATTCTCACAAATTTAGAGACTACTATGTCCCTCTTGGCAGATATGTTCTGAGACTTACAAGACTTACAATGAATATAAAGCATAATATTAAATTTGTATCAGCAAAAATGGTGTCCTCACACACTTTATATATAAAAGAAACCGAGGAAACATGAATTTTTTATAGTTATATTTTTCCAGTTTCTTTCATTCCTGTTGTAACAAAGAGACAGAACTAAGTTAAACATGCAAAAGGTTAAATTTTATTTGAATATTCATGTTTTATCAATAATTGTGTTGTGTCTATTGCTATGAAACAAATTGCAGAGCTTGGAAAGGGTGCTCATTTCATCTTTGATTACTATGTTTTTAGTTATTTTAATTTTTTCGACCAAGTCAATATAGTGTATATAATTGTATTGTGGCTGTTTGGATCAGTTATATATTTGCTTGAATGCATCAAAATTTTCCTTATAATGTCTATTGAATTTTGCGTAAGAATTTGTATCATGACTATAATGTAGTG